>CP139508.1:225641591-225691253 GCA_021014915.2 Artemisia tridentata subsp. tridentata
TACTTGTGGTTCCGCTGCCAGTATAAATAGTGACAACATCAGTGATGCTGCTATTTGTGCCTTTTTGGCTGATCTTACCAGAAGTTCACCAAATACTTATGTTACTGATCAAGATTTAGATCAAATTGATGATGATGATCTAGAGGAGATTGATCTAAAGTGGCAGATGGCTATGCTTACTATGAGGGCGAGGAGGTTTCTGAAAAGGACTGGAAGGGAGTTGAAGTACAAAGGTCAAAAAAATATAGGGTTTGACAAGTCAAAGATGGAGTGCTATAACTGCTAGAGAAAGGGACATTTTGCAAGGGAGTGTAGAGCACCAAAGAAGAACAGAGAGAACACAAGGCAGGATCCTGTTGAAGAAGTCAAGACTTCTTCTGCTTTGATATCTTGTAATGGCTTGGGTGATTATGACTGGAGTGACCAAGCTGAGGAAGGACCTAATCTTGCTTTGATAGCTGATGAAGAACCCAAAGTACAACACTTTGCTCTTATGGCTTACTCATCATCTGGTTCAGACTCTGAGGTATCTAATGAGTCTTCTTGTTCATTTAAATCATGCTTAGATACTATAGAGGAACTCAAATCTAGGAATGAGAGTCTAAGAATTGAAGTTGAAAAACTAAAATTGGACAACCTAGGTTATCAATATGGTCTTAAATCTGTTGAAGAAAAGCATGAGTTTCTAAAACAGAATGAAATTGAGTATGTTGATAAGATTAATGGTCTTGAAGTTGAGCTTATCAAGAAAAACTATGAAATTAATGTTCTTAATAAGAGAGTAGAAGAGGCTGAACAGGCTAGAGATTCAGCTTTATCTGAAAAGGATAAACATGTTGTTAGTGTTGTAAAACAACAATTTGCATCAGATAGTGTCAATAAAACAATTGAAAGTCAATTAATGAGAAAAGGAAGTGGCTTAGGGTACAATGAAGTAGCTCCCCCAGTCAAAAGTGCCTTTGCACCTCCTAGGAAGGAATTGTCTTTCATATCTGAGTTAGATGCAAAACCTGTAGGTGAAACCAGTGAATCAAACAATGAAACATCTGTTAGAACTAGTACACCTAAGGTTGAAGAGAAATTGTCTGATGCACCAATCATTGAAGATTGGGAGTCAGATAGTGAAGATGAACAGATAGAGTCAACATCTAAGGCTAAAATGGTAGAAAATGTTAAAACAGTTGAACCTAAAGCTAAACATGTTGAGTTTGTAAAACCTAAGTTAGGTAGCAGTATCTCTAGGAAAATGGCTGAATTTGATTAGAAACCTAGAGAATATCCTAGGAAAACTAATAACTTGCCTAGAGGAAACCAAAGAAATTGGAACAGCCTAGTTTCACAAAGATTAGGTAGTGATTTTCAATTACTTAAGAAGGCATGTTATAGTTGTGGTAGTTTTGAGCATTTGCAAGAGGATTGATACTACTACCAAAGACCTGTATGGAACCAACACACTAGGGTGAACCATAAGAACTTTGCTAGAAAGACTCACCCACACCCCAAGAGAAACATGGTTCCTAGGGAAGTTTTGCTGAGAAATGGTGCTACTAGGACAATTACTGCTGCTGCACCAAAAAGGCCCATTCCAAAGAACAGAGTTGTTCCTACTACTAAGGCAAAACCAGATTCTACTGCTGAGCCTAAAGTTATCACAAACACTGTTGTAGGCACTCACTTTTAAGATGTTAAGGCCTCAGCTTGTTGGGTCTGGAAACCTAAAGTTAAAAGTTTTAGATCATGTTCTCAGACACAGCAGTGCACCAATGCAGTTGAAGAAATTTGACTATGTTGATGCACAAGGCAGATCCAAGTCAGTAATGGTTGGGTCCCCAAGAGAAACTAATTCTCTTACTTTATGTGCAGGGCAATCTACAATTGGAGCTAAAGGATAAATGCATTTTTGATAGTGGATGCTCTAGACATATGACTGGAGACCAAGGCAACCTTGATGATTTTGAAGCCTTGGATGGTGGTTATGTTGCTTTTGGTAATGACCCTAAATGAGGAAAGATAGTTGGTAAAGGTACTATCAAAACAGGGAAATTGGATTTTGAGAAGGTGTACTTGGTCAATGGACTTAAGTTCAATCTTTTCAGTGTCTCATAAATGTGTGACAAAAAGAATTTTGTTCTTTTTACAGACACTGAATGTCTTGTCTTATCTTCTGGTTATAAGTTGCCTGATGATAAATTAGTGCTGCTTAGAGTCCCTAGAAAAGACAACATATACAGTGTGGACATAAAGAATATAATTCCCAAGAGAGACTTAACTTGTTTGTTTTCCAAGGCCACAGTTGATGAATCCAAACTTTGGCATAGAAGGCTTGGCCATTTGAATTTCAAAACTATGAACAAATTGGTTAAGGAAACCTTGTTAGAGGTTTACTTTCAAAAGTTTTTGAAAACCCTGAAACCTGTGTTGCTTGTCAGATGGGAAAGCAACACAGAGCTTCTTGTAAGTCCAAAGTAGTGAACTCTATTTCTGAGCCCCTATACATGTTGTATATGGATTTATTTGGGCCAACTTTTCTGAAGAGTTTGAATAAAAAGATGTATTGTCTAGTTGTCACAGATGACTATAGCAGATTTACTTGGGTATTCTTTCTAGGAACTAAGGATGAGACCTCTAACAATCTTAAGGCTTTCATAACTAGAATAGAAGACCTAGTTAATCACAAAGTTAAGATAATCAGATGTGACAATGGAACCGAATTTAAGAATAGTGTAATGAATCACTTCTGTGTGGATAAAGGTATATTAAGACAGTTTAATGTGGCTAGAACTCCTCAACAAAATGGTGTTGCTGAGAGGAGAAATAGGACATTAATTGAGGCTGCTAGGACTATGTTGTCTGAGTCAAAATTACCCACTACTTTTTGGGCTGAAGCAGTCAACACTGCTTGTTTTGTGCAAAACAGGAGTAAGGTAGTTAAGCCTCATAACAAGACCCCTTATGAATTATTGCATGGTAGGAAACCTATGATAGATTTCTTGAAACCATTTGGGCATCCTGTTACTATCCTAAATACCATTGACCACTTAGGCAAGTTTGATGAAAAGGCAGACAAAAGGTTTCTTTGTTGGGTACTCTACAAATAGTAAGGTTTTTAGAGTATTTAATCAAAGAACTAGGCATGTGGAAGAAAACTTACATGTTAGGTTTAGTGAAACCACACCTGGTGTTGATGGAATTGGACCTGAATGGCTGTTTGACATAGATTCATTAACCAAAAGTATGAATTATGAACCAGTGATTGCAGGTACAACTAACTTGTCTACAGGAACACAAGCTAACTCTTTTGCAGGTACATAAGCAAAGATGGATGGATCTGCACAGGAGTTTGTCTTATTTGAGAAATGGAAGCTGAATCAAACCTTCACAAATAAAGAACAAAATGGAAAGAGTTCACAGGATGATGTTGTTCATGATGTATCTAAAGGTGATTCTGAAGGTGGGGAATGACCTACTAATAATGGTAAACTGGTTGATGAAGAACCACAAGTTGAAGATGTGCAGAACAATGCTAGCAGCAGTAACTCTGGTTCTACTGCTAAGCCAAAATTTTCTGGTGCTAAGCCAAAAGTCTCTACTGCTGCACAGTCTAGTGGTTGTACTACTACACACAAGGTTTCTACTTCTGACAAAGATGGGAGTTTCTTTGTTGATGATTTCAACTATCCAAATGATCCTGATATGCCTGCATTAGAGAAGTTTATGTTGACACTGGTGATGATATTCTAGAAGGATTTGGTGCAGAGGCTAACTTAAACAACATGGAGAATGTAATTCCTGTCAATCCTACTCCTACCACCAGGATACATAAGAACCATCCAAAGGAGCAGATTATAGGTGATATTGATTCTGCTGTTCAAACCAGAAGCAAGACAAAAGGTTTGAGGGATTTGTTTGATGAAGGATTATTTGCTCAAACACTTCATCAGAGAAATAGCCACAAGGATCTACAAAATTGTATGTTTGCTTGTTTTCTATCACAAATGGAACCCAAGAATATTCATAAAGCTATGCAAGATGAAAGTTGGGTTGCAACTATGCAAGAGGAGTTGTTGCAGTTCAAGCTTCAAGAAGTCTGGACCTTGGTATACTTTCCTAATGGGAAGAGGGCAATTGGTAAAAAATGGGTGTTCAGATGTAAAAGAGATGAAAGATGAATTTGGATGAAAAGGTTGCTGGTAATGAAGGGGTTAATGTGGATATGGATGCTGATAGTGGTGAAACTATGGAAGAGTTTGTGCTTAAGGACCGATCAGGAAATGAGGTAGTACTTGAGAGTGTTGAAAAATTTGTCAAGGATGATTCTACTGCTGGTGCAGGGCATCCTACTGCTAGTGTAAATGTTTCTGCTGCTGAGCTAGAAAAAAGGTTCTATCACTGGGGATAAAGAATCTACTGCTGAATTGGATGATAGTATAAGCTTAGCAGAGGCATTAACATAATTGAAACAAACACACACTCAAACATCTAAACCAAAACCACCACATGAACAACAACAACAACCACAACCTAAACCAACATCTGAACCACAACAACCACCACAATCTCAATCTCAAACAACAACTTCACCACCTCCACCTCTGTTAGCATTTAAATTATTAAGTGAAGTGATGGTCATTCGTAATTAACGAATTTGTATGTGTGTCGTGTAATAAATATTAAAGGCTCATGGTTGGTCTAAGCTAATATGTTATTAGTTAAGGTCCATGTAATTTCTAAATGTCCATGTCCATCAAAAGCCCAACCATAGCCCATAGAAGCCTTTTAGGGCAACATTTCCCAACTATATAACACAGACTCCCATCACATTTGTAGGTGTGCTTTAGAGAGGGTAAGGTGGGAGTGTGTGTGCCTCTTTGTATCTCTTTCTCTCTTTTCTCTAATCTAATATACTCGGTTCCATCTTCCTTCTTTATTGTGCCGCCATTCTCTACTCTTCTTTATTTCTTATTCTTTCATTACTGTACCATCACTCATCTATTATTATTCTTCTTTCCATTCATTCTTATTATTATACTCGCTGGTCCCATCTTTGTTCTTTTATACGTTTAGTAGATATTGAGTTGGTTGTTTAGTTTAAATATTAGATATTGGGTTGGTTGATAAAGTAGATCTAGTGCTCTGGTATCAAATAGTCAAACATTGAAATAGATCCTAGTTGTGTTTGTGTTTATCAAAAGTGTTGAAAAAAAAGGAACAGCTATTCGAAAAAAAGAGTTGCGTTAAAAAAAAAAGAGTTGCGTTTCAAAAAAAAAAAAGTTGCGTTTTTTGTTTGTTTGTGCACTGTTGGAGTTTTGACGCTTTAATTAAAAAGGGTAGCAGCTTTGATATTTTAATAGAAGTTTGTGGGATTTGATACTTGTTTGATAAAAAAAAAACAAAGTTGTCTGTTTGAACTTTTGATCGAAAAAGTGCTTCAAAAAAGTTGCGGTTCGAATCTTTATTGCGTTGGATTTTTTATCACATATCTTGTATAAGACTTGTGATAAAAAGGGATCTACATCGACATAGAAAAAGTCTAGTTTCTTGTATAAGAAATTAGATAAAAATAAGGTTTTTCGAAATTGATTTGCGAAACAAAAGGGTTTTTCGCAATTCAAAGTACCTCTCGAAATTGCCCATCTTTCGAAATTGGTGAAAAACTTTCGGAATTGGTCACTCTTTCGCCAATCACAAAGGCTTTCACAAATCTGTAAATCTTTCGCAATTGGGTGGTCATCTTCTTTCGCAATTATTCTATAGCTTCTTTCGAAATTGTGGGACACCCACGTGGCTGCTTTTTCGCAATTGTCACAGTTGTCTCAACCTGTCAGTCACGTGTGGAGTAAAAGTATTTGATATACTTTCGCAAATTGTCTAAAACAGCCCCTCTTCGCAATTGCTTATCATCATTCGCAAATTGACATGATCAGCCCTTCTTCGCAATTGTAACAGTTTCAAGAAGTTTCGCAATTTGGCAAAAAAAGTCCGTTTTCGAAATTGAAGCAGTCTTTGTGTACCTTTCGCAGATTGACAGTTTCAGTCCTCGCAATTGATTTAAACTTTTACAAATTTAAATAACTTTTATAAATTCGATTAATCTTATAATTTCTACAACATCAAGGCTTACGGACTCGGTAGTTTCTAACTTGTATAAGTGTGAAAACTACTTCGACAATCGGATATCTACTTTCTTGTATAAGATTGTTAGATTTTTTATATAAATTATCAATTTATATAAACTAGATATATCTCTATCTAAATTGAAATTTTGCCATAATTTGTATAAATTTTGGAAAAATTGAAATTTCTATAGAAATTGTCATTTTATCTAAATTGTAATTTACATAACTTTTGTCGAATTTGTAAACTTTTGATTTTGTCTAAATTATAGTCTAGTCAAATTTAGTAACTTTATTTAATTTGTTTCGTTTATCTAAATTGTAACTTCAACGATCATCAACAAAGAACCAAGGCTTCACAACAACAACAAAGCTTAACCTTCAACAACCACAACACCTATTTCTTTGCAACGATCCTGAATCAACTGAAACAACTTTATCATACCAACAATGTCTTTTCTCACCAATTTCATTTCATCAATTGATATGGATCCTCTCGTTCAATTCTTTGCCCCATATCCTCAAACTGAGAATGAATCTGAGGACACATGGTCTGAGAGTGAGAAGCTGTCAACTAATAATGAACAAGACGGTGAAGAAAATGAGCTTCCAGAGCACTTAAAATCACTTGACTTGAGATTTCCTATTACATTTGCTGCACATTGGAAACGCTGGTCAGAAAAGGATCGAAGTGCTGAAGCATTGTTTGATTCTACGTCAGATGCACCTGAAAATATTACGGGTATTCAAATACAAAATGCAGGGCAGTATGATGGAAATCAAATCGATCAGTCTGTGAATCAGAATGGGGTCAATCAAGATGAGAATTATTGTTTCATGACTTCATCTGCAATCCATGGGAGTGATATAAGTAGAATTGGTAATGTCCATGCAATGACGAAGCTAGAAAAGCTCCAGCACATGTTGATGCTAGCCAAAAAGAGAGACTCGGGAATACCTTTGACTGCTGAGGAATACGACTTCATGGTTACAACAAGAATTAATGATAATTCTACAAAAGTCACTGGAATCTCCGACCCTATGCCTAATCAGCAAGAATCAACATCATGCAGCTATTCTGACATTCCTCCTACTTATGACAAAGAACCACTCCATGAGGTACCAACTTCAAGTAATGAGGTTAATCCGTTTGTTCATCAAAAGCCACATTCTGGGCCTCTCGAACCTACTTATGATACATAGATGGACATGCCAAGTTGTAGCAATAATAATTTGGCAACTCCAAATATGGATCCTAATGAAGTTCAAGTTGCACAAAATGACGCTAATGATGAGGAAACCCGTGCTTTATTTGAATCATTACTGAATAATTGTCGTATTGTGATTGAAAAGGTCAAAAAGATCAATCACGATGTTAAAGCCGCGAATGTGCAATTGACTGATGAGCTTGAGAGATATAAGATAAATGAACGTGCTTTTGAATTTAATAACAAAAGTCAGTCAGATCTTGAAATTGGTTACAGAGATTCTGTGGATAGAGAAAAACATTTACAAATCAAATACGACACTCTTGATATGAAGTTGAACATGCAAATAAAATCCCTGAACAAGGAAATTTCTGAATTAACCAACCAACTTTCTAAACAAAAAGTAGCTTGCTCTGATCTTGAAAAAGAAAAGAAAGAGTTGCATGAAAAGTTTTCAAAAAGAGAAAATGAACTTCTTGATGAAATTTTAGACAAACAAGAAATAATTAAAAAGTTGGAAGAGTTGCTTGTAAAAATGGGTCATTCTGCACAAACAATTAATTTGCTAATTAATGATCTAAACCCGATTATACATACAATGAAGAAATTGGCAATCGGTTGTGAAAATCCTTGTTATCTCAAGAAAGCTCAGAAAGTTCAGAATGTGTTATATAATGGTAACGTGCTAAATGATAATCATGACCCTCCCGATGTTAGAGATTCTTATGAAACGA
Organism: Artemisia tridentata subsp. tridentata; assembly: GCA_021014915.2. NCBI lineage: Eukaryota > Viridiplantae > Streptophyta > Magnoliopsida > Asterales > Asteraceae > Artemisia > Artemisia tridentata. Next base: position 225,649,647 of record CP139508.1, read on the forward strand.
TTGAGCTTGCCAAAGAGAGTCGAAACAAAATTCGACAAATGAACCTAGAAATAAGACCAATTGACTATAATTAGCTTAACATAGACTATGGCGTTCATCTTGTTCAAAAAGAGACACCAATGTTTTTCAAAAAACCAGTGGTTATTGCAAAAAGAAAAGCTATTCCAAAACATCTTTCTATCATCGAACAAATGTCCTCTAAAGATACTTGTCACTCAAGTGAAGCTAGACGATTTTTAGATGATCTTAAAAGGCGAATTGAAATGCTTCAGACAATTGTGGCAACCAAAACAGAAAGTAAATACAATGATTGGTTTTCAAGTTTTCAGTCAGAGCAGAAAAAGATGTTTGAAACAGAAATCAACCCTGTAGTTGATGCAGTTTATGCATTAACTCTTAATGTTGAAAGATGTCTCTTAAAAGAAACAGCCAAATTTGTCAAGGACCACAAATCCCTGGTAAAGGAAGCAAATGAAAACATTGAACGAATCAAAGTTTTGGAAAAACAAAATGACGCACTCTCTGAAGAAGCTCTCTCGACTGATATTATGTCCATTATTTACCAAATATATTCTGTTGAGGATGATGAGAGACTAAGAGCTGAGACTTCCGAAATTGTTAAAAAATATGAAAATGCGTTTGCTAACATTGAAAAACAAAATGTAACATACTGTAAAAAAATTGATCAGAAAAAGGAAGAATGCAAGTATGACAAATTGTCATATGAGCGTTCCTACAAAAATATGCAAAAACAAATTAATCTTTTGAAGTCTCAGCTTGAAAGTCAACAAGGGAAAGGTGAGGAAATTAAGGCTGCTAAACCAAAAATGTCAATTTCCCAATGTGTTCCAACACCCTTGCCTAAGGCTAATGAGAAAGGAAAAGAAAAAGTTGTTGTCGAAACATCAAATGTGATAGCACCTGATCTTTCTAGGATTAGTCCCACTACTGCGTCTGCCTCTACATCTCAAACATATAGGGCGATAGACAAAAGTGAAGCAAATAATCCAAAAGAGTCTAGGAATGCTACAGCAAATTCAAAGGACAACAAGCTAAATCCTAATGTGTGTACCCCCAGGAATAGCTCACCGAATGTGACCACAAATACTGTTAAAGAATCTGCTGGTTCAAACGACATGGTCCACAATCCCTATCTAGAAAAAGCTAGGCAAAAGGCATAGATTCGAAAAGATGGAATATTAGGTACAAAACCTAGTGTGATGAATTCTACAACATTACAAGGAACTGCTAGTAGTAGTAAACCACTACCTAGGAACTCTCAACAAAAGACTAGGGATTGGCCTGCATCTAAGAGTAGTTGCGAAAAAGAAACTGTTAAACAAGTAGAATGCAACACTAAGAATTCCTCTTCGAACAGGAAACAAGCTTCAAATGACTGTAGTGACAAAGTTAAGGTTGCTGTTTTGAACCAGAATGTTGAATTTGTCTGTCCTACATGTAAAAAATGTGTCTTTTCTCCTAATCATGATGCATGTGTGGCACAGTATATCAAGAAAGCAAATTTGCATGCTAAGGCACAATCCTCTAAGACACCAAATAGAAACAAACCCGTTGATAAGAAGCAAAAGGCTAAGAAACCTAATAGGTGGATCTCTACAGGACGTAGTTTTTCTCAAAAAGAGACTTCCGCTGCATCTGAAAAGGAAACAACTCCTAGATCTTGCCTTAGGTGGATTCCTACGGGAAAAGTCTTTAAAACAGTTGGTCTTAGATGGATTCCCACCAGGAAGATTCTTGATAGTTGCACCACAACAAATAATAGTGAAAATCATCAGGATAAGAAAGTAGAAACCACTACAACCATTGATAGTGAACACCCTCAGAGTGATGATTCATGTGCTTCTAACACTACTATTTTTGCATATTCTTTGTTTGTGGATTCTGTAAATGCAGGAACTTGTGAAAGTGCAGAAGGTTCATACATCCAATGTGGAAAAGAAGAACTTTATGCCCACATCGCATTTGGAAATCCTGGTCTAATTCCACTCTTATCTCCACTCTTACTTGTTCATACTTAATTCTTCTTTGTACATATTTTTGAAAAACAAAATACAAAATTTGAAAAACCATCAAAAGCAAAATTTAAAAATAGAAAAATGTTAAAAAATACAAAAACAATATAAAATATAAAAACCAAAAATATTCTTCTCACGACATGTCTCTCGTATAATCGATATTCTGTACGTATCTAGAAATGTTATTCAACAATGATACGGGCATGTACAGATGCTTGAGCGAGAGTTCATTTAAATGTTTTCAAAACATGTCGTTTCTCAAATTTCTTCTCAATGGCTTCTGAACACATCAGTTCAGGACCCGTTCATTCAAAGAAAGGAAAGTGCTCATTCAAAATAAAGATCTTATATATTTTTCGAGCACTTATCCTAAAAAATGAAAACTCCCTCTTAATCTCAAATGTTTAACAATATGCTTTATTCAAGGTTTTTCGAGCACTTATCCTAAAAAATGAAAACTCCCTCTTAATCTCAAATGTTTAACAATATGCTTTATTCAAGGGGAAGTATAAAATTAAAAAGAAAAATGTTCCATTTTCATGCTAAAAACTGTCTTTCTCTCCAAAAAGTTTCATTTTAATCAAGTTGATATCAAAAATATCACTACATGCTATTTTTAAGGGGGAGAGGACGTGATTAAAATGTGATCAAAAGGTTTAAAAATCGTGGATTAAATCTCAAACGAGTGCTCGACTCAGTATTAACCCTCGAATTGTCGAAAAGTAAATGTCCGTTGTCGAAAAGACTTGTCCGGGACGGGTAATAATTTCAAGCTGGTTCATCCAGTAATGTAAACGTGTCTCGCAAAGGACTTGTCTGAGTAGAATGTACCAATTTGAGAGATAATCATTGAATATGATCGGGATGGGTAATAATTTCAAGCTAGTCTATCTAGTGATGTAAGCATGTCTCGCAAAGGTCATGTTCATTGTAAGTCAATCATTTTAAATGTGCGAACTCTACCCAACATGTGCAAATTTATCTTAAAAATGCATGAGCACATGTGAAGGGGGAGCGTTTCAGAAAATGCAAAACTCTCGAAGTGTTAACAAAAATGTGTTTATTCATAAACACTTAAGAGATTTCCACAAAAGGTTTTATGGAAAGTGATCAAAAAATCTAGGATAATCATGAAATTATAAGGTGATTATGGTTAGGTTATGTCCTATGATCCGCCAGAGCCGGAGGGATCTACCCAAGGACAATTCCAATAGATTAGAATTAGAAGTCCTTAGGAATGATTGAAAAAAGGAGTAAATGAGAAAGGAGAAAGAAGGGGTTGAAGAATGAAAAAGAAAAGTTTAATGTAAGGGTGAAAAGAAATAGCCCTCCATGAAAACTTAGGACAGAAACCGCGTCAATACATCTGCTATCGGTTATCACAAGTTGATACTGATATTAAAGATAAGACGTCATGGGCCCAGTGACGCACTGCACTGCCCCTCCAAGCCACTCAGATATCTCTTAAAAGATATTTGTTTCATTTCTCACGGAGAACACTACATAATCTATCGGCCTCTCATTCCGAGATGTGTTGATATTGAAAAGGTGGCACTCTGCTCCATGCCTCCGACTAATAAAACTAAAATGCACATTATCGAGTCTAGAGCCATGAGATTCATCAAAATATCTCTTAGGACACACTTCATATATAATACAATTGTGTACGCCAAAAAGGACACAAGTTGTAAGAGTCTTAATGAGATCCAAGGATCTTGCCATTTATATCACGATAATTACTATGCTACAAACGGTCTACAGTCGTGGGGTGATCTCCAGCGACTCATTGAATTGTGGGTGCACTTCGGTGTGTCCATGTTAGCCCTCTCGGGGGTATCCAGTTCAGAACGGCAAGGGTTTGGATTAGAGAAAGTCTTCACTCTACGCTGTTGACGATCTCGAAGTTCAAATCTATAAGTGCTGGACATATTATTGCTAATTATTTTATGCAGCTACCGACGAAAGTCCATCAACCATCATCTGATACATCAATCATATTCACCTCCTTATACTCATACTTGTGAAGAATATCCCCAACAAAGCTCAAGTGCAAAAGCTCAAGACAAGAGGATCAAGTTAACGACAAAGTGTAACGACAAAGTCAAAAGCTAATCAAGATGTCAAGAACAAGTTGATATGATGAAGAATTATAGGGAGATTTTTAGCAAGGAGAGATTGTTAGCATAAGTATACAATCCAAGATGTATGAGTATGTTGGAGGACACGATGCTTAACCACACGAAGATGGTGATCAAGGCAAGAACAAGCAAAAGACGATACTTTGAAGATCACAAAGCATGAAGGAACGAAGAACCAAGTCTACTCTACAACGACACACAAAGTTCAAGACATCAAATACAAAAGTCCTTATCACTGGGAGCATCATTTGAATGACCATCCCTTAGGGGGAGATTGTTAGCATTTAAATTATTAAGTGAAGTCATGGTCATTCCGTAATTAACGAATTTGTATGTGTGTCGTGTAATAGATATTAAGGGCTCATGGTTGGTCTAAGCTAATATGTTATTAGTTAAGGTCCATGTAATGTCTAAATGTCCAAGTCCATCAAAAACCCAACCATAGCCCATAGAAGCCTTTTAGGGAAACACTTCCCAACTATATAACACACACTCCCATCACATTTGTAGGTGTACTCACTACTACAAAAAGTCTCATAAACACCCATAATAGAAACCGGTTATATAATAACCAGTCCCTATTCTATAAAATAACAGGTTTGGAAAGTGTAAAAAACCAGTTGTCACACAATAACCGGTCTCTATAATATAAAAATGAAGAAAAACTGGTTCTGCAATAAAAGACCGGTCTCTATAGATACGCAAAGACATCTGTTTTTTTTTTTTTTTAAAAAGATTTTAGTATTTTTCCCTTATAGACACCGGTTTTTTTTAATAAAAACCGGTCTTACTGAACTCTTTTTTGAATTTGCCAGCAACGTGTAAGCAACGTCTATATTGACTGCACATGCTTTTGAATTTATCAAAGGCCTCCATAATTTTAGATAATATCCATATTTGCTCTATAAAAACCTTGAGATCACCATTAATACTTTAAAAAAAAACCTTAACACATCATACATGCTTCCAAAAAGAGATAAAGAAATTCAAGATTTCATAATATCCATCTTTATTTTAAGGTAATCATACATCACTGATAGCCATTATCTTTTATTTTTTTGATCAAATTTGTGTGTGTATATATATATATATATTATTAGTGTTGTAACTAATTATATAGAAATATGTGTATATCTTTTTTGTCACATATTAGAACAAAATATTGTTTTGTTAATTTATGTTTCTTTTCTAATATCTATATACAGGCACACGTTAAAGATTTTGCTTTGTATCGATCATACAAAATACATTGGTAGCTAAACCCATATTCATCCATTGAAGTAAGATATTTAGTTAAAACCTTTGAGTTAACTAGTATTTTTTGCAACACTTATGTATTTATAATGCTCAAAATACAAATCGTATGTCGGCGCCCTACTACAAAATACAAATCGTATGTCGGCGCCCTACTACAAAACATCTAGAGATGAGTCCTCCACATAATGATTTCTGCGTCAAATTTCTATAAGGAGTCACCAAGCTACAATGCACCAAGTATAAACAATGAAAAATCTGAACTGCTGCTCATGAAAAACAATCCATATAAAAGGTTAAAAATATTACTGTAATTAAATAGAGAGTCAACAGGAGGTGCGTGGACCATAAACAATCCAACAAATGTTGACTTTTCTCAATTAATTTCAAGAAATTGTGAATGAAATAAGATGCAAAATCTTTAGGAGACATAGAGTAAAGAGTTCATACTTTGGCCTTTAGCGATAATGACTACAGATTCACATTCGCCTGCAAAGTCCTTGGCATCAGTGTACTGTTTGTTTTTCAGATACTTCATCACTTCAACTTTTGGTGTTGGTTTTCCCATTTCTTCATAGTACTATAAGAAAAGGTTAGGAGTGTCAGTATCCATTAATTGGTTGATATTGAGTTGTACTTTATCTCAAACATGTGATACCAAGTAAAAAAAATGGCTAAACGGCCTAAACCGGGAACAAGTCAAACGGATTGAAAGTCGTCCACAGACTATTTTCACCGCATACAACCTTCAAAGTTGTTTTTGTTTAAATATTTAAATTATCAGTTTATCACTGTTTAATATTTTTATAATCATAGTTAGCTTGTTAGTTAAAAAAAATATAGAAAGTGGCCCATTTCAAACTCCATTACCCAACCCGACATGTTTTGTTCCATACTAAAAAATGACCAGTTTCAACCTAGTATCCAACCCTCCCGACCCTCTTATTTGTACCACCTCTAGTTTTCACACATCTTCAGTATAATTATATGATTTTCATGTACCTTAACAATGTCTGTCCATCTTTCGGGGGAGTAGTCTGTCTCATCGAGAGAGTTGATGCCTCCAGCTAAAATGTGTGGTCTCTCATATGATTCAATTATTGCATTTATCTGCTTCATACGCCAATTCTCATCAAGATGGTCGAGAAGTGTACAATGGAAATCAACTTCTCCATTTTGAGGCACGTCTATTGTCGCTTTTAAAACATTCCTGCATCCATTATAAAAGCTGTTAAATTATGCTACTTTATCTTTACTGAGTCTCCGTGCAACATCTAAAAGACACTGTTTCGACCCGTTCACAGTTCACTTACAAAATGTGTCGATGTTTCTGATAAAAAATCAGCTTGAAAAAGAAACGGGTCAATTGAGTCAATCACCAAAAGTGTCTAAATTATTTTATCTTTCAGTTAGAGCAGACACTCATTGATATAAAGAGTCGATGATTATGCTGATGTTCCCAAACCCGTATACTTTATGACCATCTTACATTCTGCTCGGATTAGGCTTGAACAACAAATTGTTATGCACTAATGCTGCGCGTGAAGTTCAATAACTTCTTTCAAACTCCTAATACCCATATCTTCCATCCAAACCCTGCAGCCGTGGGCTGCCTACTTTTGAGCTTCAAACTTGTTTAGACCCAAGTAAAGCTGAAAGCCTGCAGGTTCATAGGATAAAAGCTTAATCGGGATAGTCGGGATAGTAAATTCTCCACCAATTCACTGACCATCTTCAGAGCCACTGTCACTCTGTCAGTGTCACCCGAAGCAAAGATACCATAAAGCACAACTTTGCTTTGTTGACGTTTTTCTTTGTGATTTCCATAGTAACACTCTCCACCAATCCACTCACCATCTTCATAATTGTTCTCTCCATCACAAACCTCTCCCTTTCCTGATCATTCTCCATGGTTCCTTAAAAAACAATCTGCAACAAATGACACAATTATAAGAACCTCGAAATTGATTGTATTTACTTTAACAGATGAACAATCGATTTGGGGAATTGTGGTGTTTTTCATATCATATTGTGTGTTATATCTGGATACCAAACTAAGTTCTAATTGATTTGTAACACAACCGGAAGCCAATTATTAAAGACGAACAACGATCTTTTATACACAATGATGCAAGATGAGTCTCCCTTACCCCAAGACGGTATGAACCAAAAGTATATAATACTGCGTTTGCGTCTGCCACCATCTGATCTGTGTACCCTCGTAGACGCGTAAGTTGCTTCACCCAATCAACTACAATCTATAAAACGCAAAAAGACAGCCAGTGAAAACATAGAAACCAATAAAGTACACAACCAAAGCTTCCCCATTAACCAAAGGCTATCACATATCCAAATATCTATCGTTCATTAACATTATCAAGATTAGATTTACCCTGTGCACATATAGTAAGAACACTATCCTTTAACTGAATATATCACACGTCAAATTCCACAACAACTTTTAAAATTTGGATTTTGCAAAGTACCTAAACTAATAACAGTAAGCCATCTTCAATGCTAATCTAATCCTACCACACGGTATCAAGCAACCTTACATTATTCACAGCTTATAATACCTAGTACAACCACCCAACATTGTTAAATATATCCTCGAACACAATTCCAACATCAAAAGATAGCACTTATACAATCCTTTATTAGAAATAACTAAATGTCATAGTGTTGTCTAATGACTGCTCCTATCAACTGTAACTTACAATCAGTAACAGAATACATAAAAAGCCATACTTTGATCATTAATTAAATATGCATTGATAGTTATTAAGCTTACTATAACAATACCTTTGCAACTGATCTGGGTTTCTTCACCACCAAAATCCCAACTAGTACTACTATCCGATTCATCATCCCCCGTAATTATCAATCTCACTTGCACCCAAAAACACTAAAAAACATTAATTTTCATAGATTTGATGAAAATAAAAGATGGGTTGAATGAAAGAAGTAGAAAATTACATAAAAATGTGAACTTTTTATGAAATGAAGGTTGATTTTTGTGGGATTGAAAAGTTAGGGATAGGGTTTTTATTTGGGGGAAAAGTGGAGGGAAATTGAATTGGTTTTGGGATTTGATGAAATTTTGGGGGTTTTTTTAGAGGGAAATTTTCGAGGATTTTTTTTACTGTTTGTAAGGTTGTAGTAGTAAAGAAGGAGAAAGAATGATCTTTGTGTAACGTTAATACTTAATTAACAAAAAGAAAATTATATTAACCCCCTATATATACTATGGAGTCCAATCAGTTATGCACATTAATGTTATAACAGAATCTAGATTAACAAATGTTGTTATCAAAAAAGATAGTTTTGTAATTCAATAAAAGCTAACGGCGCAACTTGTTTTTCGTTTACCTTTCATCTTTATGTGAAAAGTTAACAATCATAATAATAAATAGTACTGAAAAATTTAAGGAACACAAACATGCGTACGTGATGTTATACTAGGGCTGAACAAATTCACCCGAAAACCGACCCGAACCGACAAATCGACCGAAACCGGACCGAAACCAACCAAACCGACCATTTTCGGTTCGGTTTCGGTTTTTTATATTTATTTCGGCTTTTTATATCCCAACCAAACAAATTCTTTGCAACTGATGTGGGTTTCTTCACCACCAAAATCCCAACTAGTACTACTATCCGATTCATCATCCCCCGTAATTATCAATAAAAAACAACATTTTTTTAACAAATTGATGGAAATAAAAGATGGGTTTTGTGAATTGAAGGTTGATTTTGTGGGATTGAAAGGTTAGGGTTTTGGTTTGGGGGGAAAGTGAAGGGAAATTGAATTAATTTGGGGATTTGGTGAAATTTCGGGTTTAGTTAGAGGGAAAGTGAGTCATAAAAATTATTTGAGTGTTTTTTTTTTTTTTTTTTTTTTTTTTTTTTTTTTTTTTTTTTTTACATTTTAGTGAAAAATTAGGTTTACGTATGGGATTAAACATAAAACTTCAAATAAAGTATAGAGTACTAATTTAGAGAGTGGTGTTTCCTAAGGCTAGTCGACCTGGGTCACCAGCTGTCACGTCAGCTTTCTCTCTCGATCTGGTGACCAGACATGACCAAGTTCCTTTGCAGATCACGAGTCATATGAATCATACCTTTGATTGAATCAATGTCGTCAACTAGGCACAATTTATAACACTTGTAACCGTGTATATGCAAAACTAATCTTAAAATATAACTTTTTTCCTTTATATATTTCAGATGGATCGTAGTACATGGATGTACAAGATAGGACGTTTTACCCCTGAATACATGAAAGGACTGTCTGAATTTTTTAAATGCGCTGAGGATCATAGAGAAAAAACAGGAGAAACAAAAATTTCTTGTCCTTGTAAAGAGTGTAGAAATAATGTGTCAATTGTCGATCCTAATATTATTAGACGCCATCTCATACAACAAGGGTTTGACAAAGAGTATACTGCTTGGACTTTTCACGATGAATCGCAAGTTGAGAGTCACACATTTGTTTCAGACATTGATCACGATGAGAATGATAATTCTAACGATGACCATCATGTTAATATAGATGAGATGTTACATGATGTGGAACGTGATGTTGCTGAAAAGGATATTAAAAAGTTACAGCAGTTGTTTGTCGATGCAGAAAAACCATTGTATAGGGGATGTAAGAAGTTCACCCTACTTTCTATAGTGGTGAAATTGTTGGACATAAAAGCGAAAAATGGTTGGAGCGACAAAAGCTTCACCACCCTATTAATGTTGTTACACGAAGCGTTCCCTGAAGACAATGAATTGCCTGTTTCAACGTATCAAGCGAAAAAACTAACGTGTCCCATGGGATTGGAAGTGGAACGAATACATGCATGTCCAAACGATTGTATATTGTACAGAAAAGGGTACAAAGACCTACACGAATGTCCTGTATGTAATGAATCGAGGTATAAAGAAAAGAATATAACAGAACTAAATAGTGACGTGACAAAGAATGGGCCCCCTGCTAAATTCTTGTGGTATCTTCCCATCATACCTAGATTGAGAAAGTTATATTCAAACCCCAAGGATGCCAAATTGTTGCGTTGGCATGCTGAAGAGCGCAAAAAAGATGGAAAAATGAGACATGTGGCTGATTCTCCTCAATGGAAAAATATTGATAAAGAGTTTGATAAATTTGGATCTGAGATTAGAAATCTATGGTTTGGACTTAGTTCAGATGGAATTAATCCGTTTAGAAGCCTAAGTACTCGTCATAGCACTTGGCCAGTTCTTTTATGCATATATAATCTCCCACCTTGGTTGTGCATGAAACGGAAATACATCATGATGTCATTATTAATTCAAGGTCCGAAACAACCTGGGAACGATATTGATGTGTATTTGGATCCGTTAATAGATGACATGAAAAAATTGTGGGATTCGGGCGTTGAAGTTTATGATGCATACAAGAAAGAGAGTTTCAGATTGTTTGCCATGATTTATTGTACTATAAGTGATTTTCCAACATACGGTAACTTGTCAGGTTATGGTACGAAAGGGGAGAAGGCATGTCCAGTTTGTGAAAAGGACACCCACTCTCAATGGTTGACTAATTGTAGGAAAACAATATATATGGGACATCGAAGATTGCTTGATGAAGATCACCCGTACCGTCAAAAAAGTAATTTGTTTGACGGTACTATAGAGGGAAGAGTGATGGCAGAACCATTGGACGGATACGATTTACTTTCCCAAGTTGCGGATTTAAATATTGTTTTGGAAAAAAAGTTAAGGCACCTCAAAAAAATATTTGGAAAAAAAAGTCAATATTTTGGGATTTTGAGTACTGGAAACATTTGCAAGTCCGACATTGTCTTGATGTTATGCATATCGAGAAAAATGTTTGTGAAAGCTTGTTAGGCTTATTATTAAACATTCCAGGAAAAACTAAAGACGGAGTTAAAGCTCGAAAAGACATGGTCGAAATGGGAATTAGAGACGAGCTCGCACCACAAGAGACGAATAGTAAGAAAATGTATTTGCCGGCGGCTTGTTATACCATGTCGAAGGCCGAGAAAACCATATTCTGTGAATTCTTACACGGTGTTAAGGTCCCATCTGGCTATTCTGCTAACATTAAGAAGTTGGTTTCGATGAAAGACTTGAAGTTGCTTGGTATGAAGTCCCATGATTGTCATATTTTAATGACACAAATGATTCCAGTCGCTATTCGCAGAGTACTGCCACCTCGAGTACGACACACAGTCACAAAGCTTTGTCTCTTTTTTAACATGATTCATTCCAAAGTTATTGATCCGGAAAAGTTGGATGAATGGCAGAGTGATATTATTCTTACTCTTTGTGAACTCGAGATGTACTTTCCACCTTCCTTTTTTGATGTCATGGTTCACCTTGTATCTCATATTGTTGGAGAAATAAAGGCTTGCGGTCCTGTATTCTTGCGATACATGTATCCATTCGAGAGGTATATGGGTTTCTTAAAAGGGTATGTAAGGAACCGATCTCGACCAGAAGGTAGTATTATTGAAGGGTATGCTTCCGAAGATATAGTTCAGTTCTGTACAAACTATATAGAAGGTGTCCCAAATATTGGCATTCCGCAATCTCGACACGCGGGTAGACTTGATGGGAAAGGGACAATTGGGCGCAAAGATGTCACACCGAACAACAATGATTTAGAGCAAGCACATTTTACCGTATTGCAAAATATGACATGTGTTGACCCATACATACACGAGCACATGTCATATTTAAAACAAAATAACAGCCATCGAGGTAAGCTTTGGTTGGAAGCTGAGCATACAAGAACATTTTCACAATGGTTTGCAGATAAAGTTAGTCATATGTTTCCAAATCTTGATCCAGAAGTGGCACAATTGGGGTACCGGCCACGTCGTGTTTTTCAATATCAAGGCTACGACTTTAACGGATACACGTTCTACACCAAACAACAAGATGATAAAAGTACAATGCAAAATAGTGGAGTGACGCTTGTAGCAACAATGACAGATTCATCGAGGATGACAAGCTCAAAAAATTCGTATTATGGTGTCATTGAAGAAATATGGGAATTGGATTACAATTTGTTTGTTATACCCCTATTTAAGTGTAAGTGGGTCAATGACAGGGGAGGTGTTAAAGTTGATAGGGATGGTTTCACGTGTGTCAATCTTTCCACAAACAGCTACATATCTGACCCATTCATTCTAGCAAACCAAGCCACCCAAGTATTTTTTGTCGAGGACCTAAAAGACAAGAGATGGCACATTGTCATGCATGGTAAACGGCATATAGTTGGTGTTGATGATGTTGTGGACGAGGACGACTATAATCAGTTTGACGAGCTACCTCCATTTTCTAGTGGTATTCAGTCTTTAGATGAAATTCTTGATGATACTGTTTATTTAAGATCAGATCATCAAGAAGGACACGAAGAATGATGAGTCGGGTAATAAAATAATTTACTCAAGTTATAACTAAATTTAAGCTAATGTACTTATTTTATAGTCAACAACTAATGTGTTTTTATACATTTGTTATTTTTGCAGGCGCTACAAACCGAAGACATAGCCGAATAAATTAAATAAACATCATATATTATGCAATAATTTCTTTTCTCCAACTAAATAAGTGGAGGGGAAAAAAAAGAGAAAAAAAAAAAGAAAAAAAAAAAAAAAAAAAAAAAAAAAAAAAAAAAAAAAGAAGAAAAGAAAGCCCTCTATACAACCCACGATCCACAACTTCTTCCCAAACTTTCCCCCCAATTTTTACCGCTACTGCAAACACCGATCCTCCACCTTCACAGCTTCTCCTCCCGCCAATCGACCCCTAACCACCACCCCTCTTAATATATATGATGTTGTTTGCATCATTTGACAAGATATTAACCGCAATCTTTTTTATCATATCGTATCCCAAACCAACACTCACCTCTACCATCACGACCAACCTCAATTTGGGTCATTCATCTGAGTTTGAGCACATCAAATGGTATTTTCCTTCTTCTTAATTAACTATCATAATTTGGGTTGTTGGGCATCCTTTTACTCTTATTTCGTAGGATCTTTTAGAACTTTGATTTACTCTTATTTCGTAGAAAATGTGTTGTTGGGTGGGGTTTGGAAATGGGTAGAAAATGGTGCGGGTCAAAATGGTCCACTTCTGAATTGTTATGTTATTTTAGATATTCGGATGTTTTTGTTAAGGTGATTGAATTAGTATCTTAGGGGCTGTTTGGAATTAGCTTTGTACTGGATGTCGTGAATCGTGTAGAATTTAGTAAGTATTTAATGCAAAGGTATATTGTGTTCTTGTCTTTAAAACTGATAATTGCTAAGATGTCAGTATGTTTATGGGTATGTGTCATGCTTGTTATCTTCTGTTTTCTGTTATGTTTTTGCTATTAGCGATGCCATGGTCACAATCTGTACATCTCAGTTGATATGTTTCGGCCCATTGTAATTAGTTTTAAGGCTTTATCCCGTTTATGATACTTATAGATCATTCTTATTTAAGCTGTATATTGTAATCCCTTTATTCAATAATAAAAGTATTTTACTAATCTTACACCTTGAACCTTCTGTTTTTTCTTTGCAATGTTGCATTTCTCAGCCTTTTGGAAATTTAATTTGCCTATTGCTTGTATAGTTACTAATTGTCTTGCATTCCACATTCAGTGTACCTTACATAGTTACATACTACAAAAGTCGCCATAATTTAAAAACGTACAAGAAAGCATATATACACTAGCATGGGTTCTTCTAGTTGAGAAAAGGTATCTATGACAACATATATTGGTAAAACATCATAAAGTGTTGTCATATGTACCTTTTAAATGCTACTTTATATTATATTCTATCAACTACCCTATGCATATACATACAATTTTGATGATTGTCATTGTTTCTGCTTCATTCTTTATGTTGCCTTCAGCTTGTCCAGCCCGTAGGTTTCCTGTAGTATATATAAAAACAATATTGATGAATATTTGAAGTTGAATCTTGAAATTGCAAGATTCTTCCAGCATTAGTGTTTGATAATAGATAATTAACAAGAAGCTCACCAAAATTGAGTCACTACAACACATACATAGAAAAAGAAATCATCATTCTATACTCCTGCGACTGATTTTTAGAAGGTTGGCTCTGGAAGTTTTCTTTAACAAATTGCAAATAATTCTGCAGCCTTTTATAACCGAGAATCATGAAACCATAATTTATGAATTTGATACAGCCTGTAAATGTCAAGTTTTTCCCAAAATCTAATCAGCGTCCAATAGTGTCTCCAACTCTTATATTATGATGATCCAAAAGAAGAAGAGTTTGAGGTTTATTTGTGGTACTGGATGCTTTGACCGTTATTTGTGTGAATCAGTTGATTTGGGTTATCCCTAACGCAGAAAAAAAATAGTTACAGTAAAATGAAACAAGGTTTAACGGGGTTGGTAATCACCTAAAGCATATTTTTGATGCTCAAAATCTCCTAAATTGTTGTCATTTAAAATTTGATTTTGGTGAAATATTACAGTTTTGGTAATAATATTTTGATAATAATTATTTATAAAGTGCTTGGGTTCAACCCAATCTGAACTCACCTGTTTTGATCCGTCACCCAACCCCCTTGTTACCCATCCATTTTGCAACCTATATCCAAGACCCAACAGTTAAGTCACAATATTTGGTTTATTCTAATGAGTCTATATAAAATTTGTTTGCAGTGGGTAGCCCAGTTTTTTCTTGTTTTAGTGTGATAGTGAGAGCAACGGTGCATTTTTATCTGCTTCTGCTCTCAAGATGCTGGTTTATGGTTTATATGAGAGCTGGAGTATAAGCTTCAGTTAACTGTACTTTCGTCTGGTCTCATATGTAGCTCCATTCATCGTTCATTTTTTTTCCCGAGTCAGTTGCATGGTCATTTATTTTATGGTCAGAGGTTTGTTGTGAGCTTGCGTTTTTGGTTGTTTTTTTTTTCTTTCAATTTATTTAATTTTTAATTTTCAACTGAGCTATAGGTTTTGCAGATGCAAACACATTTTTAGATTGTATTGTACCTCCGAGGTGGAGGTGTGTACAGGACAATCGAGTGTATAAACCTGTCAAGTTAATAGTAAATGTGTGTTTTGTATTGTATATTTATTTGGACAATTATCATTGTAATGGACATTATCGTAACACAGTTTTACATTTTCTGAATATTCTAGTACTGTTTTTAGGACCCCCCCATAATTCCACGAAAAACAAGAGGAATCAATAAGATTCAAGATCTTCCACCAGGTGAAGTTGTTGAGTTCAATCGGTTAGGTCAAGCTGTAGGTAAGTGGCAAAACTTATATGGAAAGTACATCGGAACTCGTACCCGAAGGTTAATTTCCATGAACATAGAGGACTGGAAGCATGTGCCACAAAAAGAGAAAGACTTTTTATGGTTGGATATCAAGGTATAATATATAAAATCGTTAGTTACAATATACTCTAACTAGTACATGTATTAACAATCAATAATCTTTATTTCTATATCATTCAGACACATTTTAGACTTGAGAATAATGATGTCAAAGTCCCTACACTAGTATCATGTGGCACTAAGTGGAAGGCATGGAAGACACAACTACGAGGTAAATACATGCTCAATAACAAATCTCCTATGGACAACTGGACGTATATAGAGCCTGACGTATATAGAGCCTTATTGGGGTGTGAATTTGAAGTACTTTTGCAGCTAAACAACCTGGAGCTTGCTGTCAGTCTTGCCAAACGAGGAAACCTGCCTGGAGCAGAAAATTTGGTAAACTTACTTATTGTAAAACTCTTATGATATATTCATTCTTTCTTATGTCAATGTTTGGACTATTGATGCCATCATGATTTCTTAAAGTTGAGAGAATAGTTTGTATTAGAATTTTATAGTACGTCATTAGAAGGAAGTTATTATGCTCTTAAATATCACTAGGTCAGTTATTGTAATAAGACAGTAGTAAAAGCTATGGCATCATAATTAAAGTCATATTCCTTTCATAAGAATCTTACAGTCCGCAAATGCTATTAAAAAGAAACACTAAATGGGATGCCCTTGCTATGTGAATTAATTGCTGAGGCTCTTTCTTCTATTGCCTTGTAAAATTAGTAATCAGTAATGATGGGTTGCCCAACTTTGTTTTTATTAAATGAGTGCATATCCGTCACCCATCTTCTAAATTAACAGTTATTAACTAATTGACATGTGTGTTTTTCAGGTTGTTCAACGTTTCCAAGAACTGTTTGCTCAAACAAAGTACAAAGAGGCTGCCGAGCTTGCTGCAGAATCTCCTCAAGGCATCCTCGCAAAATTTCAGGTATTCTACTTTACCAGTTGTGAGTAACCTTTCTGTATTTCACTGTTTTAAGATTTTAACCTTTCTGTATTTCATTGCAGAGTGTACCTGTGCAAGCTGGACAAACACCACCATTACTGAAGTACTTCGGGACTCTTCTGACGAAAAGAAAACTGAATGCATTTGAGTCCTTGGAACTCTCACGCTTAGTTGTCAATCAGAACAAGAAGAACCTTCTAGAGAATTGGTTAGCTGAAGACAAGCTGGAATGCAGTGAGGAACTCGGAGACCTTGTAAAGGTATGCAGTATAGATGTTAAAACTATTATGGCTTTACATACATCTGCAAAATATTCTCGTTTTTACCAATTTTCTTTCTCAACTTGTAGACTGTGGACAATGATCTTGCATTGAAAATTTACATCAAAGCCCTGGCAACACCGAAAGTCGTCGCTCCTTTTGCTGAGCGAAGGGAGTTTGACAAAATTCTGATTTACTCCAAGCAGGTAAGTGTTACTCTCATTGCAGCAATATGACGGTGCTACTGTAAATTATATGATTTCTTTGTAAATATAGAATATGAATATTCTTCAAAGTGCCACAATTCCTTATAAAACAATTCCCGAATTGACATATACATAACTAAATGGGTCAAACTTGCAACCTCTACTTTTGACTCAACAGTCAACAGGGTTTACACTAGACCCTCTTTTTGAATCCAGCAATTTTCAGACCTTCTGGCCAATGGGAGCAGGCCTAAAAGGAAGTAGTTATTAATGCGAGTTGAATATGCTGCCCTGTTTCCTATTGCTTTGTGCCATTTATAACAAGGCTGTACGGCTGTACCCATTGTCCATATTCTGGTCTTATTTTTGCTATTGTACACAGAGCAATCTGCTACCACATTTTGTTTTTCACAGACCATAGAAATTGGATACAGTGATGAAAAAAATCAGAAAATCATCTTAAATGCATGTGTTCATTCTACGATGATTTCTTGGGCAGGAAGGAGTTGCAATCGAAATTGATGAAGCTATTGTTGGAGCCTTGAAGGGCGAGCTTGCTGCTACTACATTCCTTTCTAGCTTAAATTAGTTAAACAAGTTTGAGTCAAGTTGAGACGATTTGATATGTTGTAGTTGGTTATATTGTCATGTATCAAGATTTATGCACTTTACTTTAGTTGTATATTATGGAATTATGAAAATTTTATATTTTTTTGCAAAAACTAGAAAATCAATTTTTTTTTAAAAACGAAATTCTCACCAAGACCGGTTCTTATATAAAAACTGGTTTCTTACTCTATAATAGAGGCATGTAGACACCGGTTGTAGACACCGGTTCTTACTAGCAAACAGGTTTCGATGCTCATATTAGAAACCGGTTGTGGAACCGGTTTCTATATTTTTTGGTTATAGAAATACCCCCCCGCCTAGAGTGGTTCCTAAACCACTCTCCATGAGCCATTCTAACCGGTCTCTATGAGATTTTTTGTAGTAGTGACTTTAGAGAGGGTAAGGTGGGAGTGTGTGTGCCTCTTTGTATCTCTTTCTCTCTTTTCTCTAATCTAATATACTTGGTTCCATCTTCCTTCTTTATTGTGCCGCCATTCTCTACTCTTCTTTATTTCTTATTCTTTCATTACTGTACCATCACTCATCTATTATTATTCTTCTTTCCATTCATTCTTATTATTATACTCGCTGGTCCCATCTTTGTTCTTTTATACGTTTAGTAGATATTGAGTTAGTTGTTTAGTTTAAATATTAGATATTGGGTTAGTTGATAAAGTAGATCTAGTGCTCTACAACCTCCAAGACAACCTATCAAAGGAGTGAGCATTAGAGAACCCATCCCATCAAAGAAGCCAACTTAAGTTCATACATATACTGGCAAAGGAAAAGGTAAGATGGTTGATGAACCTAAGCCTTATCCATGGCATCTTCTTTTTGAATACTGGCCTCCATACCTTCAACTAAAACATGATGCAGAAGAGGCAAGGAAACTTGCAACTGAAGAAGAGGCAGAGTATGAAAGGGCACTTGAGGAACAAAAGAAAAAGGCTGAGAAACAGGCTGATATTGAAGCAAGGGTAAATGCTTGGGATGAGGAGAAAGCAACGGGTGAAGCTGTTTTAAAATGGTTAAAAGTGAAAGAGGAGTTGGAAGATACTTTCACAACTGAAGGTATAAATGATTGGATAAAGCAGGTCACAATAGAGATGAAGAAGAAACCTGTGGCTGCAAGGAAGAAAAAGAAGGTACAAAGACCACCAACTGTGAAGCAAAGAAGAAATTTTCAAGAACACTACTTGAAAAATATAAAGAATTGGAAGCTTGTGCAATTGAAACCTTATTCTTATGCTGAAATTGAGAAGAAATATGAGCAAGCTAAGAAATAAATGGAGAGAAAGTTTGTACCAATGGATGACGTGGAGGCTGAAAAACATACAAGATATATGGCACCAAAGGCTTATATGAATCCAGAAACTGATGTTGCAATGCCTAAGAAAGTGTTTGAAAGTGTCAAGGCAGTAGAAGCTGAGAAGCAGAAAGAAAAGATGGATGAAGAGAAAGAAAGCTTTACTATTGGTGTTAAGAGACCTGGAGTGGTGTTAAAGACTTATGGAAGAAAGAAAATGAAGGCTAGAAAAGCCAAAGCAGTGGTGAGAAGTATTTTTGAGAGCAATTCTGAGTCTGAGAAAGAATATACTAAGGCTGATAAAGAAGATGTTGATGGGGAGGAAACTGAGAAGGATAGAGAAATGGTAAAATCTCTCACAGTTCAAGAATCACCAAAAGAATATGAGGTGACTGATGCAGTCCCCCTAACTGCCAAACATCCTATTGTTTCTTATACACACAGAATCAGAAATGGAAGTCAATCATATTGGGAATTCCAAAGAACAAATGGATTGTATTATGGATTTGTTAGTTTTCCATAGATGCTACATTCGATGGATAGAGATGATGTGGAACAAGTCTGGAAGTTGTATAAGGAGAGATATGGTGATGAGAGACCATATGAGGTATATGAGAGGGTTCATTATTATTATTTGAAGATCATGTTTGAGCCAAAGGATGAAGATCTTGAATGGAGAGCATTGTTGCATAACACAGTTAAGGGATGGTATCTATATCAATCCTGTGGTGTACATGAGTTGAGAGGTCAAGGTGTGGTGATATTGTTGGTCCCTTTACATGCTTAGAGTTAACTAAAAAGTTACTCTATTTGTGTTTATGACTAATACAATGTTATGATTAATTCTAACAGTTATAAAACGTGAATAAAGAAAACTCAATATAATTTTCAACGATTAAATTCTTATTAGAAATGAATCAAAGAATCTATACCCAAGTGTTTTGCGGAACAAACACTTGGGATTGAATAGACAAGGTATGGTGGTGTCTCCTATCTAAACTCAAGTTTTGCTTGAGTGGTAACAATGCGACCTCACTGAGCAATCTCAGGGATACATTACTCTTTGTAGGAGAGAAGTTGTTTTGCAAAAGTCTGAGCTTTAATTGTACAAAACACGCACAACTTCTCTCCTTCTCAATCTATTTATACACAAGTAATCTGAGTAAAAGTAATTAAAATATTACAAGTTGTTGAGCAAGTTGTTGAGCAAGCGTGTCTGACAATTACAACAGTAATTGTCATTTCCAAGAACCAATAGAAATGGCCTATTAAGTCTTTAAGAGTGGTTGGCGCAACAGTCGAGGTGAACAGTTGAGCAGTTCTGCAAAATTGTAATTTGCAGAGATGAGTCATCACATATTTGTAATGTGATTGGAGAGGCATTTAATGCCAAGTGGGAATGTGGTGGTCCAGAGGTGGAAGCCAGAAAGGCAAAAAGAACAAATATTCTTTAATTAAATATGAGTTCAGTTACCAACCTCGGACATTTACTAACTAGATACTTAGAGCATTTAAGTCAGTATTTAAGGTAATTATCCCTCTTCGTTCTCATTGTTACAAATACAAGATGAGTATGGCGGCAAAAAGAATCATTAGGGAACAAAAGTGTACCTTATCAGAACAGGCTTTGGCAGATTTTTTTGAAAAATATCCCCTACTAAAAAAGTATAAAGTGATACTTCCAAGCAAAAACCAAAGTATTTTTGACACTCCGACTGGGTATGTTGGGTTATATGTTCATGCTTTTACAGAATCCAACTTTAGGATTCCTATACATCCACTGATCTTAGAATTTTTACAGTATTATCAAGTACATATTTTCAGGCTGAACCCATTCGTATTAGCCAAACTAACCACCTACATTGTCGTATGCAAAGCCTATGGTTATGAGCCCACGCTTAACGTGCTTAGAGGCTTTATCAACCTTTGCCCTAGTGGTGATTGGTTAACCTTAGATAAAAGAAGTGAACCTGATGTGCCCTGTTTAATAACAAAACCTTTTGCCAATATAAGAAAATGGAAAGGTTTGTTTTTCTATGTGGAAGATAGTATCATACCTCCCCAATATCCAGCATTGTTAGACAAAGACAATCGTTTTGACGAGAAACGCTTTGATGATCCTTTGCCTCACTTCGTAAGAAGCTATTTCCTCTACCAACGTCTTGAACGTCACCCATTTGATGTGCAAACATTTCCTCAGCCGATACTGTTTATGGCTGGGATTGTAGATCATTGGGAAGGCTCTCCCTTGGAACCTGAGATAATCTGCAATGGGAAAAGTATGTATATACCTATTAAAATAAAGTAAATAACTTATCTGATGATATTTATCTCTTCTTCTTGTTTTTCTTTAGGGATGGCATTCAGGAACTTCGTTGTGGCTCGTGGTACTAGGGAAGTTAGTTTTGTCCCTAAAGAACCAGAAAAATATAAGCTACGGAATAGGGTCTCCGTCCATGTCAATTGAGAATGACAAAACTCCTCAGTTTGTGGAAACTGTTGCAGATTCCGATGATCCCCTTATCAAGGAATTTCAAACGAGGCTCGCAAGGTCCTCCGGTGTTTCAGGTAAGAGAAATAGGAAAGCAAAGGCTGCCATGTCTGTGAGGAATCCTCCGAAGAGGAAATTAGCCCTCCCTACTCCTCATGCGAGAGTTGTGAAGCCCAAGGGATCGCACTCCAAAACCTTTATACCCACTCCTCTAACGATTCCTGATGATCCCACCCCAAGTAAGCTAACATCTTTCATACGTATCAAATGCCATGCATCATATAACTTGTTTTCCTTTCTTTGTTAGGCCTTCCCGATGTTGTGGAACTTCCTGATGCACATGCCTGTCGACAATTGATTGACAAAATGACGCCTACCAGTTGCAAAGGAGTCTTAAATAACATGTCTGTTGAAGAACTTTGTGACTTTCACTCTAAAAGTTACGCTAGGCAGGCTGTTTTGGATAATCATCTTAATTTTAGAACAAGGGAACTAATGCAAACGTTGCTGGATGTGAGGGTAAAAATGGATGATATCTTAGCTAAAGAAAAAGCTAGGGATCAGGAACATGATGAGTTGGAGGCTAAATGTAAAGAAGTGATGGAAGACTTTGAGAAGAATCCCTTCGTTCAAGATATGCGAGTCAAAATTGACATACTCGAAGGCCAACTGAAAGAATCTCAGGTGAGGTGTAATAAATTGAAGGTTGAAGAGTCCAAAGTTTCCATTTATAGAGCCCAAATTGCCGCGCTCGAGTCTAAATGTACAAGCCTGGAGGTCGAAAGGTCTAGGCTAGCTGAGCAGGAGATTAACCTTTTTGATAAGCTCAATGATCTTAAATCCCAGCTGCAAATCTTGGAGAGAGACCGAGCTGAGGTAGTTTTGAAAGTTGTTCCTCGTATGGCGATAGAATTGTACCGCAGCGATGAGGTAGGGGAAGTCATTGGGAGACTTGTGAACACAGCCATCTTCTACGGAACGTGTACCGCATTGGAAGAAATTGCCCAGACAAAGAAACCCGTTGTTTTGTCGGAGGTGTCTTACTATTGCCCAGATTCAGAGCAAGAGTTTAATGAAGCTGGTGATGCATTTATTTCAACAAAGTACCCTTATCTTTCCGAGGTGACCAAAGATCCATTGGCTTCAATAGAGGAGCTTTTGGCAAAGAAGCCTATGAAGATCCAACCTTCATCCTCAACAAGGAAATCCAACTCTGCTCTACCTTGAAATGATTCTCAACATGTTATCTGTTTGAGATAATTTATCTTTATTCCTGTTAGAACAATTTATCTTTTGTGTTACTGGGCTTCGGCCGGTAACTTTAGACAATTGTCTTTTTTGTGATTATGATAACTAAGACTGTACGTAGTCTTTGTTTATGCTAATTTAGTGGGATATGTCCCACATTTATTGTCATGCTTTTCTTCTCTTACGCTCATTTCAAGAGCGTACATGATGCGGTTCCGTGTGTCGTTGCGGTTTAGCAGTTTTAATGCCTACTCAAGTTTTAAATTTATATTTAGCCGACTTATCAATAACACACACACTTAACGAGCAGTGTACCCGGTCAGTATGAATATAATGGTAAGTAGAGTGTCGATCACTAGGAGTGGAACGTATTATCTCGTTATTCTAATCAGTATTTTAATATTCTAACGCAAGGGGGTTCAGCCTGAGAGACTGGCACGATTTGGTTGCAATTAAATAATAAACTAAACTAATAGGCACGAATCAGCAAGTAGCACACACGTACACAGATAAATACTCGAGACAATAAGAAGATCTGTCCTTATGATTAAGTAGATTGTCACTTGTTTTATTGATAGTTTTATATGAAGTGTATGTAGTTAATCCTTTCTCGTTGGTCCTATTCTTATCGGCGAGTAAACCCTTAATGATTACTTATATCTAAAAGTTATTCCTAAGTGATCAATTTAGTAACAACCGTGGGAGCCACATTATTTTCCGCAGTCAAATGCGCTGGCCACTAATAAACTCAGAGGTTATCAATGCACTAATAAGTAGTAACCAAAGACATCAACATATAAACTTTAATTGATGGGAAAGCAGTTTTAAGGGAGTGCAATCTTTCCGTTGTCACATTACACAAGCCATCAATCCTGATGAATTAAAATTTACTAACATAATAAAACAAAACTACTTAATGAATTAAACACATGCAGCACCTTCTTATAGCTCTTGTATCTTCGTTCGGGGTGTGTCTTGTGCTGCTGCCTTGACTGAATTCATCCTAGGGTTTCTGTACTTCGGTCTTTTGTCGAACTTCCGAACTTCGGAACTTCGGAACAAAAAGCTCTTCTGGTCTTTGGGGTATTTATAGTTTCTGTCTGAGGGTAAGATGCGGCGCATCTAGTAAGTAGATGTGGCGCATTGACTTAACTTCGCGTGGGGTCCAAGATTAATATATTCAGGAATATTCGTACACCACCAGAAGATGCGGCGTAACTCCATTTATAGATGCGGCGCATGTCCTCTTGTATCTTGGATCGTATCTGGTGAAATCAAGATAGTGATGCGCCGTATGTAATAAGTGAGATGCGGCGCATCTGGAGCAGATTTGTCTTGATCTTATACATTTCAGTAGACTCTTAACTTCTTGCATGTTTTGCTCCATAATTAGTCCAAAATCGCTAAGTTTCACCAAATGCTTGTTTTCACCTGAGAATTACAAAAGTAAACGATTAAGTATCAATCCTCATACATAATATAATAAAACAAGTCAAATTAATAGGATAAATGATAGTAATAAAATGTACTTATTTGAGTTCATCAAATATCCCCCCACTTGAACTTTACTTGTCCCCAAGTAAACCTTAGATTAAATCTTATGAAAATGTATCCTAAAAGATATTAGGATTTATTTTTATATTTAAGCATGTATTCGTTTAATTCATGATCACACAACCAAACACTTAACGAATTAGAAGTAAAATAAAATAATTAGATAAAAGCAAATCTAATCGTTTAACTGTCCAGTCGTGACGAATATTCTATCATAAGCTTGGCAAGTATACACATCTCCCCCACTAAAGCTAAGGAATAACAAGTCTAAAGCGGTAAAAAGGGTTTTTAGGCTTAAGGGTTAATTATTATCCTTAATCACTATCGATCTCAAATTCCAGAAAAGGCGACAAAATCACAAATACATGATCGAATCCACGAACACGATACTTGCAATTGCTCAAATCCTTAACTCGAATGGGCTAAATATAGGTCCAAACTTTACCAATAATAATATATCAAAAAGGGTGACAAAATCATAAATACATAGCCGAATCCACGACTACGATACTTAAGATTGCTCAAATCCCTAATCTCAATAAATCAAAGGTTTGGTTGGATAAAGATTAATATAGGGTATGGATAATATTTGGGATATAAATTGGTGTAAAATGAAAAATAAACAAAACAGATAAATTAAAATCCTAAGTGTGGTTAATCACTATCCCAACCATCCCATGAATAAGAGTCATATCATTGAATAACTCACGCTTTAACACTTGAAACACACGCTTTAGGTAGACACGAATTATACTCAACAAGATCTCAATCAAAGAATAAACCTTAGTTGGTGTTCCCATAACTGCCAACTCCCATTCAATCCATAGATATAATATACAAAAACTAGTGGTGATATCGACCACTTAATACAAGACTTTACATAAGTTGGTTAAAACAAACATCCAACTTTTCTTTTTTTCTTTTACTTTTTCTTTTTCTTTCCTTTTTTTTTTTTTATTTATTTTTTTTATTTTTTTTTTAAACATAAACAAAGATGTGTAAAATTTCACCACATCACTATAATGATAATTCTGGATAATTTTTCCATGTTTTTCATAACTTCAGAAATAACGGTAATAGTGAAAGTAGTAAACACACGAAAACTAAACTCAAAGATATACAATATTTACTTTCACTCCAATTGCATTGTGCAATTTTCCGACCTTACCATAGATAATGAATTACGCACGCGAACATAGGTAATGTAAGGAAACTCACTTTGCCTCAAGCAATTAACCACGGATTTTAATCTATAGGGTAGGCTAAGGTGTAAGGGTGTAACGAAACATTTTAACAAAGGTGTAAGAAACGAAAGGAATGGCTCTGAGTGTTTTTCTAGGGGTATCTTACTCTAAAAGTGAGAGTAAACAAAAGGGTTTATACGGGGGTTAACTAACCAGTGTAGTTAGCTAATATCACATAACATATAATAGGCTTTTTGGGTGTAATCCTAGAAATTTACCAATTTAGACAAGTCATTCTAATTATATAAATAATACTTATTATGGTGGTCTCGAATAGTATACAAGCCAAGTTCTAAAGTTTACAAGTCACCGGCACACTCATAGATTTGTGAATTTTGAAAAATCACAATTTTTGAAAGTAACGTCATGTGTGCAGCTTATGCAACTTAGATCTTAAACAAAAACATGCTAAATTTTTTTTAAATTTTGATATGTTAAGCGCATTTTAAGCATAATTTTTGAAAAGTTTAGGACAAGCAAGTGTTAATGTTCTAATTCTCCAATCCCCCCACTTAAGTTAAACAACGTCCTCGTTGTTTGTATAAAAGGTTAAAACTGGAAAATAAAAGAATTAGAAAAGAAAAACTCCCCTGAGATTTGCTCGGTATGATCCTCCATTTGTATAAGAGCAAAAATCAACTTCTTGTGGATGAGAATGTTTAAGCTTCATATTTGATGTATCCACAGGAAATGCAGGAATCTATAATACCACCAAGGCTTTAAAACACACCTAAGTTAAGAAAGGTTCAAACTTGCATAATACATTAGTAGTTAGGAAAAATAAAAACTTAAAAATTAAAACTGAAAATCATCAGGTCAGTCGATGCGCCGTATCTTATGGAAGAAGGTACGCCGTATCGAGCCTGGAATAAATACGGATCAGAATCAAAGATGCACCGCATCCTTAACCAGGGATGCGCCGCATTAAAATAAACTGATAAAAAGTTTTAAAGTCGAAAATAAAAATGCAGAAAAATAAAATAAGATATGACCAGTGCAGGAGATGCGTCGCATCTTAGGATTGAGATGCGCCGTATCTTCATGCGGGCCTGACTGACTCGACACAAAAACAGAATAATAAAATTTTCTCCGGGTTGTCTCCCGGTCAGCACTTGTCTTTATTCCAGAGTCTTCAAGTTAGACTCACGTTCAGCTCTTTAATATCGATCATTGAAGGAGTCGGAGACATCGCGCTCCCTCATTGCCAATTCAGTAATATTGAACACTCCTTGCTCGTCCTTAATTTCCACGCCGTTCTTCTTTAATATCTGTATAAACAAAGTCCTGTCCCTTTCGGGCAGAGATGAGAAAATGATAGACGGGAAATTCTTATTATCATATAGGCATAAATAAGCAAGGTGGGGTGGTAGTTCAATAAACACATCATTATTCAAATTCGTTTTCTCAACTATTCTCCTACGTTTGTTAATTACAACGCAATCATACCACTCATCATTAGAATCATTAACGACATCGCGTCTAAGTTCGGTAGGTACATTAAGGTCAATAAATTCCTCAAAGTTCTCATGGTTAGGATTAGTTGAGTTGTTTTGAATCAATGTTTCTGCCATAAGCCTAGCTTCAAGATCGAGGTCCATACGCTCTCTTAATCCTAGCACATAGACACCTCTAATTATGCTTTTAACAGGATCTTGGCACTTATAGACTAGTTTATTATTCCCTACCCTTAATGAGATTTTTCTTTTAAACACATCAATCTTAGCATGGGTAGTAGACAAGAAAGGTCTTCCGAGGATTAAAGGAACCTTAACATCCTCGGGCATATCTAATATAACAAAGTCTACAGGGAAAATAAACTTCTCAATCTTAACTAGCACATTATTAGCAATCCCTTCAGGTCGTTTTACCGTTTTATCAGCCAATTCAATAAGTAACTTAGTTGGTGCTAATTTTCCTAGTCCTAGGGTAGTGATTGTCTTAAGAGGCATAACACTAACACTAGCTCCTAAGTCAGCTAACACATTATTGAAATTTATATTATTAATTGAACAAGGCAAAGTAAAACTTCCTGGGTCCTTTTCTTTATGAGGCAAGGCATGTAAGTCGCTTGCAGAGCTCTCTTCTTTCATTGTAGCCTTGATCTATTCTTCAATCTTTGTCTTTTCTTTTAGTAGTCTCCTTAAACTGATTGAAGAATTAAAGAAAAATTCGGGTTTTGCACCATCATTACCATTCATCGGTCTTCTAGGAAAAGGAATGTTAGGAGTGACTTCTTCAGTGGTGCTTATGGCCTTGACATGATCTCTTGGGTTGGTTTCGGTTGAGCTAGGTAAACTTCCATATCCCCTTTCTTGAAGAACTTTGCTCATTTGACCAATTTGTTGTTCCAGTGCTTTGATCAAAGCTCCTTGATTTCTTGTAACAGTGTCCGTTGAAGCTCGGATTTCTTTGATCATAGCAGTATTCTCTTCATGTCTTTTTGCAGCATCGGCCATAATTTGCTTTAGAGTGTCATCTAAAGTCTGCCTCCTTTCTTGATAAGCGGGATTGAAGTTGTTCTTTTGATAGAATCCCGGAGTAGCTTCCCTAAATCTTCCTGAAGGTCGGAATGGTTGTCCAAATTGGGTGTAATATGCTTCTTCAAACGTCTCACTTTCATTCTTATTCGGGCAATCCTTAGTGTAGTGAGGTCCTTCGCACTTTTCACATCCAACTTGGGCAGCATACACTCTTTCATCAAGCTTCTTCATCTCTCTACTAATTTTATCCAATTGAGCTTGAATAGCAGCAATCCCGTCAAAATTAGTGCTGCTCTTAGATCTAGTAGAGGTCCCATCGTGCCATTTCTGAGAATGATCAGCAGCTTCTTGGATGGCTTTCCTAGCATTGGCTGCACTCATTTGAGGCACATCTCCCTTAGCGTCCAAGATTTGTCTAGTAGGCACGTCCAATCCTTGATAAAACAATATTATCTCCTGCATAGGGGTTAGATAGTGTTGAGGACATTTTACCAGTAAATCTTTAAATCGTTCCCAAGCTTGATAAAGAGTTTCATCAGGCTCTTGCTTGAAACTGTTGATAGCCTCCATCTTTTTTAGCAGTCTTAGCAGGTGGACAATATCTCTTCAGGAATTTGCTCTTCAAATCTTCCCATTTAGTGATTGAACTAGCAGGTTCATTCCTTAGCCACTTGTTAGCAACTCCTTTTAGCGAGATTGGAAAGATTCTTAGCATGAGTTGATCGTCAGTGACTCCTTCTGAAGTAAACAAATCTGCAATCTCCAGGACCTTTTCAACATGCTCATTAGCATCCTCATGTTCCGTCCCACTGAAAGCATTCTCTCTTAGCTCTTTGAGAAACTGACCCTTCAACTCAAATTTTGACTTATCATCAAACTTTGGTCTAGCAACTCCTGAAGTGTAATCAGCACGGGTACTGTTCATGCATTCCTCCATAGTAGTGTTTTCGCCCATTGTTTCTGCTTCTTCTTCCTCTTTCTCTTCAGAAAAATAATCAAGCTCGAATGAACTTGAAGTATCAAAGCTTTTTGTGTTGAAAAGCCTTTTAAGCGAATGAAAGACTCGTTCAGGATCTTCGAAAGGTTGAATCAAGTTCTTCGTAGAACTCCTGGTCATGCACTTCCTGAAATCAACACAAAAATATCAGTAGGGTATGCTCGAGAAAGTAATATATCAGAAAATTAACAACGAAAACGGAATACGAAAAATTAAAGTTACTGATATCTGCAGACGATGCGCCGTATCCAAAAAGTTGGATACGCCGTATCTTATAATCGTTAAAATTAAATCAGACTTTATTCAGAAAATAGATACGCCGCTTAGAAATAAGAATGCGCCGTATCGATTTTAATTAATCAAAAATCGATTATACTTATTAAAATTAAATGCGTCGTATTAACGAAAGTTAATGCGCCGTATTTTTGTTACGTTTAAAAATACAAGATTTTTGATTCAGAAGATACGCCGTATCGACAGAGATCGATGCGTCGTATCTGTTTAATAATTCGAAAACTGTTTTTAATTAAAATAATAGATACGCCGTATCTGCTAAAGCAGATGCGTCGTATGGCGTTAACGTTTAGAAAAATTTTTCCTTAAAAACAGATACGCCGTATCTTGGGGAAAGATGCGTCGTATCGAATTAATTAAACGCGTTGTATTTTATAAAAATTAAACGCAATACGCCATATCTGAGAAATCAGATGCGCCGTATCGTTTGAATAAGCTCAGTACAACGATAGCAGAACACAGAAAAACACAAAAAGAGAAAAACAAAAATAAACACACAACGAAAATAAACACAAATAAAAGCAAACAAATAACACACAAAAACAGAAAATATGCAAAATAATACAATGATGCAATTAATCTAATCAAAAGAAAAACCTAAATTAAAATACTAATCAAATTAACAGATAATAACAATTCACTCCCCGGCAGCGGCGCCAAAAACTTGATGTGGTTCCGTGTGTCGTTGCGGTTTAGCAGTATTAATGCCTACTCAAGTTTTAAATTTATATTTAGCCGACTTATCAATAACACACACACTTAACGAGCAGTGTACCCGGTCAGTATGAATATAATGGTAAGTAGAGTGTCGATCACTAAGAGTGGAACGTATTATCTCGTTATTCTAATCAGTATTTTAATATTCTAACGCAAGGGGGTTCAGCCTGAGAGACTGGCACGATTTGGTTGCAATTAAATAATAAACTAAACTAATAGGCACGAATCAGCAAGTAGCACACACGTACACAGATAAATACTCGAGACAATAAGAAGATCTGTCCTTATGATTAAGAAGATTGTCACTTGTTTTATTGATAGTTTTATATGAAGTGTATGTAGTTAATCCTTTCTCGTTGGTCCTATTCTTATCGGCGAGTAAACCCTTAATGATTACTTATGTCTAAAAGTTATTCCTAAGTGATCAATTTAGTAACAACCGTGGGAGCCACATTATTTTCCGCAGTCAAATGCGCAGGCCACTGATAAACACAAAGGTTATCAATGCACTAATAAGTAGTAACCAAAGACATCAACATATAAACTTTAATTGATGGGAAAGCAGTTTTAAGGGAGTGCAATCTTTCCGTTGTCACATTACACAAGCCATCAATCCTGATGAATTAAAGTTTACTAACACAATAAAACAAAACTACTTAATGAATTAAACACATGCAACACCTTCTTACAGCTCTTGTATCTTCGTTCGGGGTGTGTCTTGTGCTGCTGCCTTGACTGAATTCGTCCTAGGGTTTCTGTACTTCGGTCTTTTGTCAAACTTCCGAACTTCGAAACTTCGAAACTAAAAGCTCTTCTGGTCTTTGGGGTATTTATAGTTTCTGTCTGAGGGTAAGATGCGGCGCATCTAGTAAGTAGATGCGGCGCATTGACTTAACTTCGCGTGGGGTCCAAGATTAATATATTCAGGAATATTCGTACACCGCCAGAAGATGCGGCGTAACTCCATTTATAGATGCGGCGCATGTCCTCTTGTATCTTGGATCGTATCTGGTGAAATCTTGATAGTGATGCGCCGTATGTAATAAGTGAGATGCGGCGCATCTGGAGCAGATTTGTCTTAATCTTCTTCATTTCAGTAGACTCTTAACTTTATGCATGTTTTGCTCCATAATTAGTCCAAAATTGCTAAGTTTCACCAAATGCTTGTTTTTACCTGAGAATTACAAAAGTAAACGATTAAGTATCAATCCTCATACATAATATAATAAAACAAGTCAAATTAATAGGATAAATGATAGTAATAAAATGTACTTATTTGAGTTCATCAGAACACATACAACCTAAGGTTATAACCTTATTGTGTGTATTTTGGACCAAGATTTTAAGCAATCGTATAATTTGATTGCGACAGAGGGTCGCGACCCACTCCGTCTTTATCCTTAAGTAGCAGAGGGCTTTTAATACCCTAGGACTTCATAGGAAAGTTAATGTGAATTATATTGGATGTTATTTATATACAAGGCATGTGCCTTGCTACATCCTTCGACATTGAAACTTTTATACTACTTGGCTGGACAAATCTTTGTTGTAAAGAACGAAATAAGAGATTTGAGGGAAATGCGTTATATCATTAATTGGGTAGGGAGGATTACATCATTTTAAGAAATGAATACTAAGACACCTACCATTAATGCTTCTTTCCCCAGATGAGAAGAATGCGTTACATGAAATTGTAAAAACAAAATGAGTGTTTTTTTTGTAGTAAGTTTTATATGTAAAACTTACGAAGGTTAGTACCGTTCCAAGTTCTATCCATGACTTCTCCTTTAAGCGTTGCGAGCTTGTACGCACCATTGCCGTAGGCTTCTGATATGACGTAGGGTCCTTCCCATGTTGGCCCTAGTTTTCCCTCGTATTCAGCCTTGC
This sequence comes from Artemisia tridentata subsp. tridentata, assembly GCA_021014915.2. Taxonomy (NCBI): domain Eukaryota; kingdom Viridiplantae; phylum Streptophyta; class Magnoliopsida; order Asterales; family Asteraceae; genus Artemisia; species Artemisia tridentata. The sequence goes on from CP139508.1 coordinate 225,681,697, forward strand.
TTGCACTATTCAGACGAAGGACATATTCACCTGGCTTGAGCGTGGAGGGTCGAACTCGGTTGTTATAGTACTTTTCAATCTTCTGTTTGTGGATAGCCTCCCTGATCGAAGCTATTTCTCTTCTTTCTTCCAGAAGATCAAGATTTTCTCGAATCCTTTCACCATTTGTCTTTTCTTCAAAGTTCACAATGCGTTCTGTTTCGATGCCTATTTCAGAGTGTATAACTGCTTCCGTCCCATAAGTGAGGCTAAAAGGAGTCTCCCCGTGGCTTGACTTGGGGTGCGTCCTATGTGCCCACAGAACTTGGGGTAGCTCGTCTACCCACCCATGATGGCTCCGTCCCAATCTCTTCTCAATTCCTTCTATGATATCCTGGTTTGTCACTTCTACTTGGGCTGGAATGCCCTTTCTATATGCACGAAACCCTAGTAGGTTTCGTGTTCCCTACTCCTCGGCGTGTTAGCCGACATCGGATATTTGGTATATATCCTCTTTATTTAGAAGATACTCCATATATTATCCAGAAATAACTTTGGGCTTGGGCCTTGTCGACCCAAGTCGCATAACTGGTAGTCCAGTTGCGGCCCATACGTGGTGGGCTTAATTGTTAGTATTGTTTACTAATCGGGTTCGTGACCCGGGTATGGACTATACGTCATCATGTCCCCCCAGTCTAGTATGCGCAGGGTAAAACCTGTGGATGCTAGACTAAAGTCGTGTCGAATTAATTCCTCACGCGTACGCGGGAAGCTTTCAAAAATATACCGCCTAAAAATACACGTAGCATGTATCTAGTCCAAAAAGGTGCAATTTGGGTACCTTGGGAAATGGAGAGGTTGCCCACTTGTCTTGTACCATCCTTTATCCTAGCCACACGATTTGAGATAGTGGGATACACGTGTCACTCATCTGTGGTGGATGGGAAAAGTATATAAACTACCGCCTCTCATTCACTGTGACGGCCACAGTTAAAAAATCGCAATTCCACCATTTTTACATCTTCAAATCTGCTTTCAAGAACGATAATTCATAGGTAATAGCGCGTGCGCACATAGTCTGAATCACAAAATGGTAGCGCAACTTCATGATTTCCGTTCTAACATAACCGAGGAGGAACTAGTGCAGTTCACCTCGGATTATTTTATCCCTTTGGGCCTGCGCCCAGAGGTACCAGGTCCGAATGACACCATCGCGGATTTCCCTGCCGGGAAGGTGGGGTTATATACGCGCTTTTTCGAGTGGGCGAATCAGCGCGTCCCCATCTCCGTGTTATTGAGTGACATACTCCATTACTACGACCTCCACATCTCCCAGTTGCATTGTATTGGTGCTGGGAAGATTGCTAATTTTGAGGTGAACTGTCGCTTGTTAGCGGTTCACCCATCCCTCCACTTATTTAGCGCGTTTTATCATGCGACGTGGTCAAATGGGTGGGTTACTTTCTCGAAGCGCGTAGGAAGGTTACAGTGCTATGTACAGAAGGTAGATAAGCTCAAGGATTGGAGGGAGAAGTTCTTTTGGGTTGATGATGCTGTCTTCCCCTCCAATTTTCAATTCTACACCCGTGCCAATCTGCCCAAGGATGAGCGCCCTCCTGAGACGTGGTATAACGTGGATCATGCGGCGATAATAGATGAGAATCGCCTTCCGATCAAACCTTATCCGGAAGCATTCCTGGTGCACATGGGCATCAGTCGCAACTATTTTGAGCATGAGACAGAAGTTCCCACATTCTTGCATGCGGATGGCACGGGTGGGTGCTCCTTCTATCGCCTTACTGTCGTTATTAGTGTAAGTGTTTCTTCGTCTTTCGTACTTTATGTAACTTGCTTCTTTTTGTCTATTCTATGCGCAGAGATGGATCTTTTTTCGGTTGTACGTCTGGAGAATCCGCGTTCCGTGGCAGTGGGAGTGCGTCCTTTGGGGGATGGTGAGCAGACTATTCTGCAGGCGACGGCAGGGCGCGTCGTGGATTTGGTTATCCCAGATCCCGAAGGCTCTCCTGATGTGATAGTAGCTGAGCCAATACAGGAGGTGGCTCCTCCTGTGCAGCCAGGTCCTGACGCTGCGCAGCCTCCTCTTCCTGAAACGGTGATCCATCTAGAGGAGACTGACAGTGAGATGGAGGAGAGCTCCCCACTGACGCGCAAGAGAGCGCTTGGCAGTGATGGTGAAGGGCCTTCCAAGAGGCCGCGGACTGAGGCTGGGGGAAGCTCGTCTTTTACTGAGGTGCAGATGAAGTAAGTACCTTATTTATTAGTTATAAACTTTTGTCAAGTTATATTTTGTGCTAACTTTGTTCCTTCGTGTCCTCAGTGTGGATGTTGAGAAGTCTGGTGGAGGTGTGTCCACGACTGAGACTGAGAAGGAGAAGGACGTGTCCTCGACTCCTCCCCCATGTAAGTATTTTTTAGCATTTCCTTAGTATTTTGTGTATGCTTGACCGTGCGCTAACCTTGTCTCTTGATGTTTTTTGCAGTGAAAAGCCTGTGGAGGACGCTGGCGTCCTAGATGGGAGTGCGCCACCCGAGGTGAGTCATGCTCTGAACGGGGCGCGTTCACCGAGGGATGTTGAAGTGGAGTCAAGTCCATTTGACTCTATGATGGAGGAGCTTGCCTCTATCGCTGTGCGCCAGTCTGAGCTGGTGGCGCAAGCAAGGGTGCACAAGTCTGAGGAAATTTCCAGACTGCAGGCGCAATTGGCGTCTGTGCAGGCTAAATTAGCAAGCTCTAAAGCTGAGCAGCTGAGCTCCAAGGCTAAACTGGAGCGCGCAGAGTCGTCTGCGCGAAAAATGGGTGAGGAGAAGGTCATGGTGATGGCTGAGCTGGGGAAGGAGCGTGCTGCTGCGGATCTTCAGAGGCGAAATTCTTTATGGGCGCTGAAGTACTTGCAACAGAATAGGAGCAAGCACTTTGCCAATATTGAAGAGTTCCGTAGCAAAGTGGAGCTTGCGCTGAAGATGCAGGAGGAGAAGCTCCGTAAGCTTAGCATCGAGTATGATGAGGAGCTATATCCTCATTTGGTTCAGTCTGTGGCTGAGCGCAGGTACATGCTGTTGTATTTCCTTATAACTTGTATATATTTGAGACCCTTTTTCTTATTAACACTTGTGTTATTTCGTAGGTGGTTGATCAGTCATGGTCTTCGCCTGGCCGCCATGTGTACGCTGGAGCATCCTGAGGTCACCGCATCCTTTGGGAAGGTTGTGAATTGCGCTATTGCGCACGGTGAGACCTCGGCCGCAGACAAGCTTGCGGAGGCCAAGTTGCTGACTGTGCCGCTTGCTGAGGTGCCTGGGTATAAGGCGAATGCCCATGCTGAGCTTGTTGCTGCCATGGAAGAGCTAAAGAAGCTTGAGCTTCCGCATATCGCTCTCTTGGAGCGTGATCAGGACCAGCTGATCAGCGTGATCATGGCGGGGCTCACTCTTCCTAGGCATCTGCAGGATGATGCAGATCAGCAGGTGGACTTCTACTTGAAGCCTGATGTGGCGCAGTTGAAGGTACCCATTTTTGCTCAGCCTCGTGACATTCTGAATCCTTTCCGTCTTGAGAAAGAGATTTCTTTGCAAAGATCGCTAAATGCGCATGTTTCCAGGGTCGCACGAAAGAAAGGCGAGAAAGGAAAGGCCATTTTGTGCGGCATAGGCGCTGCGCATCAGCCTAGATCCGATGGTGTGCCTGTCTGCGTGGCCACTGTTTCCCTTGATGATGCAGAGTTGTTGAAGAGGCTCGCGGATGCAAAGGAAGCGGCTTTGAGTGGGGGCTCCAGCCAGTTAAGGCGTACATATATTATTTAACTTTTTTGTACAAGTCTTTTTGTAGAAACGTATTCTATAAATAAAAGGTTGCTTTTTGTACTTAGTGTTTTTGTAACTTCTAAATACTTATGCTTTTGACCTCGTAGATCTTGTATGACTTATGTATCTTTGCGTGAAGATATCTTTAAGTGTCTAAGCGTATTTAGAAAGAGAAGAATCATAATCGTGTATGAATTTCCTTAAATATTGACCGTAGTCGTGTATTGAATTTGTCTAACTTATTGTAAAGAAAGAAATCATAGTCGTCTATGTATTTTTGTAATTTTACTTGTCGTATTTTACTTTAAGGAGTCAAGAGTCTTGACTTCCTGAGTTGTTAAACGCGCACAGTGTGCCCTTTTGCGCATCCGTCGTGGGGTGCGTAAGGAACTTGCGCCAACGTCTTGAGCGCAAGGTGTTTAACAAGGATTCGTGATCCAATGTTGATGGGTTTGCAACCCTCTTACTCAACGAGTTGTTTATTAGGTTAACTCATCCTTTCTGCCATCGTGGGTCTTAGTGTGTGCATGCACGCCATGTAGGCAAGATTATAACAATATTGAAATACGATGATAAAGATGCAAACAATAAAGTTAAATGTGTTATGGAGTTAGCTAGAAACCATAACGTGTTATTAATACTTGCAAGTTTTGAAAAAGAATACTTATCTAGATAATACTTAAAAAATAAAATTACATGCATCTTTATTGGGGGCACTTTCTAAAGCGCATGAGTGTCCATGTTGGGCCGTAGCCTTCTTCAAAGATAGCACCGTTTAAGGTTGCGGACGTTCCATGTTCGCTGTAGCTCACGTCCGTCCTTGTCGCGTAGCTTGTACGCTCCATTGCCAAGTGCTTCTATGACCTCGTAAGGTCCTTCCCACTTTGGTCCTAGCTTACCAGTGTCTTCTGCGCGGCTTGAGTCATTGTCGCGGTATACGAAGTCGCCTGGTCTGAATGAAGTGCTGCGTACTTTGGTATCATAGTATTTTTTCATTCTCGACTTAGCTTTCTCTTCGCGTATTGCTGCGCGTTCACGTCGCTCTTCTAATAGATCGAAGTCTATGCGCCGCTCATCGTCATTGGTTGCCACGTTAACTTCCGCAGTACGGATGGTTGGCATTCCAATTTCAGCTGGTATAACCGCTTCTGTCCCATAGACCAAAGAGAAGGGGGTGTCCCCGTTGCTAACCTTGATGGTTGTTCGGTGCGCCCAGAGAACATGTGATAGTTCTTCTACCCATCTACCTTTGTGTTTGTCCAGGCGCGCTTTGATTCCTTCGCCTAGACTTCTATTTGCGCGCTCAACCAGACCATTGGTTTGTGGATGAGTTACTGATGCAAAGTGTTGCGTGATGTTCAGTTGTTCGCACCAATCTTTGAACGGGTTATCACGGAATTGTTTTCCGTTATCAGAGATAATTTCTCCAGGCAATCCAAAACGACATACTATGTTGTCCCACACGAATCGTTTCACCTGATTACCTGTTATAGTTGCTACTGCCTTTGCTTCGATCCACTTGGTAAAGTAATCTATTGCCACAATGAGGAATTTCAATCCTCCTGCGGCAATGGGGAAAGGTCCAGCGATGTCGATACCCCATTTGTAGAAGGGCCATGGCGATGTAATAGGTGTTAGTTCATGTTGTGGTCGGCGCGGAATAGGTCTGTGAACTTGGCAATCATTGCACTTCCGTACCAAGTCGCGTGCGTCACGGTGCATAGTTGGCCAATAGTATCCAGACCTTAGGGCGCGCGCTACAATGGATCGTGGTCCTGAGTGCATGCTGCATGAGCCTGCGTGGATCTCTCGAAGTACATAGTCTGCCTGGAGAGGTCCAACACACCTAAGCCATGGTTGTAGGAATGAGCGTCTATATAAAACGCCGTCTCTGAGCTCGAATCGCTGCGCTGTGCGTCGGATTCTTCGAGCTTCCTTCTGCTCTTGGGGAAGTATGCCCTTGCTGATGAAGTCAATGATCGGTGTCATCCACGTAGGATTTTCCTCTTCTATCACCGTGGATATTTCCATCTCTGTGATTGACTTGTTTTTCAAGGTTTCCACCAAAACTTGTTTCGATAGATGCGCAAAACTGGTGGATGCAATCTTGCTCAGCGCATCTGCTTTCCTATTTTCACTCCTGGGAACCTGCTTGATGATAAACCTATCGAAGTTTTGGATCAGAGATTTGGTCTTTTTGAGGTATTGGATCATGTGTTCCTCCTTTGCTATATATTCTCCTGACACGTGGTTAGCCACTAGCCGCGAATCGACGTTTACTTCTAGGTTGCGTGCACCCATTTGAGTTGCGATGCGTAACCCAGCTAGGAGTGCTTCGTATTCTGCCTCGTTGTTCGTGGCTGTGAATTCAAAACGCAGTGCGTAGGTGAATTCAACTCCTTCTGGGTTGGTGAGAATAAGGCCACCTCCTGATCCATCTACGCATGAGGATCCATCAGTAAATAGAATCCATGGTTCTTGAAGTTCCTCCTTGCTTGTCGCAGGTGGAGTGTCCGTGTCCGGCTTCTCAATGATGAAGTCGGCCAATATCTGCCCTTTAATTGCAGTGCGCGGTCTGTATGATATGTTATGCTCACCCAGTAACACACTCCATTTTTGTAGGCGTCCCGATGTGTCGGGTTTCGATATAACCTGTTTGATGGGTTGGTCTGTGATAACAGCGATTGGATGCGCCTGGAAGTACCTGCGCAGTCTTTTCGCTGCAAACACTAAGGCTAGGACCAATTTCTCCATTGCAGTGTAGTTAATCTCCGTTTTCTTCAGCGCCTTACTAACAAAATAGATGGGTGTTTGGACGGAGTTCCTGTCTGTCAATAGCACTGCGCTGACTGCTCCTTGGGTCGCAGATAGATACATGATCAGTTCTTCCCCTGGTCTGGGTGCGACAAGTTTTGGGAGTGCTGCTATGTGTTGTTTGAGCTGTTGGAAGGCTTCTTCTGCTTCCGCAGTCCACCTGAAGTCTCCCTTTTTGGTGCACTTCTTGAGCGTCTTGAATAGGGGAAGTGACTTGTCTGCTGATTTGGATAAAAATCGGTTTAGTCCAGCTAGTTTGCCGTTTAGTGACTGAACTTCTTTCAGTGTGCGCGGTGAGGGGAGGTCAATGACTGCTTGAGTCTTCTCCGGGCAAGGCTTGATCCCATCGGGTTCTATCAAATACCCGAGAAACATGCCTTCCGTAGCGCCAAACGTACACTTCTTGGGGTTCAATTTCATGTTGATTCTCCTGAGTGTTTTGAACGTTTCCTCCATGTCGCGCACTAGCTCTTCCTCTGTATGGCTTTTGATGACGAGATCATCGACGTAGACTTCCAAGTTGCGTCCCACTTGCTTCTCGAACGCAGTGTCCACCAATCTTTGGTATGTTGCTCCTGCGTTCTTTAGGCCGAAGGGCATCTTTGTGTAGCAGTAGACCCCTTGACTTGTGTGGAAGGCCGTCTTTTCTTCGTCTTCCTCCGCCATTTGAATTTGGTGGTATCCCTTGTATGCGTCCAGGAAGCATTTGAAGGGATATCCACACAGAGACTCGATCTTCCAGTCTATCTCTGGAAGCGGGTAGCAGTCCTGTGGACATGCTTTATTCAGGTCTGTGAAGTCTACACACATTCTCCAACTGCCATCGCTCTTCTTTACCATTACTGGGTTGGAGAGCCAGTCGTGGTAGTACACTTCCCGCATGATGCCTGCGTCTACTAGTTTGTGTACTTCTTCCAGGATGGCTTTTGCGCGGTCTGGGGCTTGTCCGCGCTTTTTCTGTCGTATTGGAGAATATCCTTGTCGGATGTGTAGCTTGTGTTCCGTGATGGAACGTGGTACTCCTGTCATATGCTTTGGCTCCCATGCAAAAATATCTAGGTTATTTTGCAAGAGTGCGCATATAGCTGATTTGCCTTTGTCAGACAGAGACCCGCCAATAGATACCTGTTGATCCGGGTATTCAGGGTGAATGGCGACCGTTAGGTTTGGGACTTTAAATGCGCGCTGTTCTGGAACAATGCTTACGTCACTTGTCACTGCGTTGCATTCTCTGGGTGGTATGGTGGTATTGTAAAGAGTAACAATACCTCCTTCCACTAGGAACTTTAGCATCCCGTGCGCTGTGGATGGCACAGCGCGGATGGATGATATTCCAGGTCTCCCGATGATGCCATTGTATGGAGAAGGGGATCTGATTATCATAAAGTTCATCCAGGTGACTGTAGAATGTGGTTTGTCACCAACTTCTACAAATAGACGTAATTGCCCCATGGGCCATATCTTCTCCCCTGTGAAGCCAGTGAGCGACGTTGTGGCTGGGATCATCTGACTCTGTATCTCAGGTCGCAGCTTCTTGAAACAGTGTTCATATATAATATCGGCGGATGCACCTCCATCTATATACATGCGACGGATGTCGTGACCCCCCGTATGTATTTCAATGGTGAGTGGATCCATTACTGCGTTGTTCGCAGTCAGGGAGGGGAAAGAAATTTCGTTTCCCTTAGAAAAACGCTGACTAACTTTCTGTCTTATCGCGCGCGGCCATGGCTGTATCATGTAGATGATGTCTGCCTTTTCTCTTGGCGTCTCTTTCTTGGCCACTGGTTTTGGTTTGTCTTTCCCTTCTCTGATGTTTTTTACGAGGTGGTCCATCTTTCCTTCCTTTACCAATTTGTCAATTAATTGGCGTAGTTGGACGCAATCGTTAGTTGTGTGGCCCTTCTGTCCATGGTATTCGCAATAACCATTCCCTATGCGCTTATCCTCTAGGGTGCGGATTGGTGGTGGTTTCGGGAAGTTCGCACCCTCCGTCACAAATATCTCCCTTGGGGTTTTTGTGAGAGGTGTGTATCTGTCATTGTCTCTTCCACTCCCTTGGTTGCGATAGCCTCTCTGCTGCGGCTGTTACGATTGCCACCCTGGTCATTGGATTGTCTCCTTGACTCTTCGTGTGGTCTATGGTTCGAATAGCCTTTTTTGCTATCCGCAGCGGCTTCTTCTCCTTGGACGAAAGACCTCGTGCGCTTCATGAGTTCGTCAAAGGTTAGGGGAACCTTATCGTTTAGCTTTTTTATCAAATCTGGGTTATTGATTGCATTCATAAAACCCGATATTTTTAGTATCTCTAGACACGCCTTGACTTTCATGCACTCGTCCTTGAAGCGTTCCATAAAAGCGCTTGTGGATTCCCCTTGTCGCTGTTTAACCCTAGCGAGTTCGACAGGGTTTTTGGCGCACTTCTTCCTTTGAGTGAAGTTTAAGCGAAACGCTCTGCGCAATGCTTCAAACCCATCAATGCTTCTGCGTGGAAGCTTACTAAACCAGTTGCGCGCATTCCCTACTAATGTGGAGTTGAACATATGGCACCACACAGGCTGTGGCCAATTTTCGATAGTAGCTGCTGATTCGAAAATTTTTAGGTGATCATCAGGATCACCTGTCCCATCATATGTTTTGACATTAGCAGGCATGCGCCTTTTCTTATTCTCAGAAAAGTCACTGATGCGCCTAGTAAACGCATCAACCTTTTGGCGACGCCAGGGAAGAGACATGTCTTCATCATCCTGGTCGCGGTATTTCCCTCTTGATTTCCAGTGTCCAGTCTCGCTGTCCGAGGAATCTCTTGAAGATGAGCGGACTCTTTTGTGACGCTTGCGTCGACTATCATCAGAGTCTGAGCTTGCTCCTCTGCGGCGCTTGCGCCGACTATCCTCAGAGTCAGAGCTTGAGGGGCTTTCACTTGGGGAACATCGTCGCCC
>CP139508.1:225699455-225802858 GCA_021014915.2 Artemisia tridentata subsp. tridentata
AGTAACAGTTCTTGTCTGATGAGTTTGCGAAAATCAAGGTAGAATCAAGTTGTGACTCAAACTGATTTAGCCTAATCGCATGACTGTTCTTGTCTCATGAGTTATGGGATTAAGTAAAAAATCGGTTACCTAAATGTCTTTTGAGGGTTATGCTCGAGAATGGGAAAGTTTGCCTCATTAAACATAGCTACAAGAGAGCACGTATTCACAATAGTCACGAGAACGTACTTAGTTGGATAAGGAACCCAGATACATAAGCTTTGAGGTAATTACTTAGACTATCACACCTTTTTCTAGACACACTTTTAGCAGTTAACATTTACAAAACTTCGGGACGAAGTTCCCTTAAGGGGTAGAGACTGTAACAATTCGCATTTTCGGGTTACTATTCATTTTCACTATTCATTCCCGAAATTTTTATTTCATATTCTCGTAAGTTAAACTATTTTAATGATAATCCGAGAGTTTGACACTCGTCGGATCATTTCTGCAAGAATCACGAAACCGTGTCCGAGATTTACTTTAAGGTTTAAACATCATTTAGGCATCCCGATATGTCCACACAACATTACCAACAAGAGAAATATATGTTTTCCACCTTCCGTGACATTTTCAAGAATTTTGAAATTTTACATTTTCTGGTTTTGCGTTTTACGCGTTTTACGCGATTTAAGCCTATGTTTCTAGGTTTTCACGACTTTAAGCATCCCGATAGAACCTATCACTCATTTAATATGTTAATATAGAGTATATTAATAAGTTTTAATCATTTTTATAAGTTTCATATTTTTAGGATACCCGATTTTAAGTTTCGTGACATTACGACTTACAGTTAGCGATTACCGGGACAAAACTGACTCCGTAAAAACAAGATAATGCAAGAAACTTATCAAGCTTCTCATGAAAGCCTCATGAGGATTGTCAAGGAAGCCACCAAGGGCACTTGGCTTGATCTTGACCATTCATTCCTTAGATCTTTAAAAGTATACAACTTAACCAAGGTTAGTTTTTAACCTAATATATAGTTAACTAGATTTTCTAGCCTATAAATACCAAGCTAAAACACATAGAAAAATTGCACCACACCTTCTTATAACCTTAAAGACTTAAAACCAAAGGCCCTTCTCCTATATTTTATAAGAAAGTTCATGTGTTCTTGAGAAAAGCTAGCATTTGATCTTATTTTCTCCGAGTTTTCAAGAAAGAGTCGTTATAATCTTCAAATAACTTCAAAGTCTCCAAAAAGACTTTGTTATTATCTTCAAATAGCTTCGGGTTTTCAAGAAGGCGATGTTATAATCTTCAAGTAGCCTTGGGTTTACGAAGATTACAAATTTCACGTCGAAGCTCCGCTTATATTCCCTTTTTCTATAATACTCAAGCATTCTAAACAAAGGTAAGTGATTATAAGACTCAAAATTATTTAAATACTTATAAACTTTGTAAGTTTCTTTATTGTATTTATAAACTCTCAATATGTCATATAATCAAGTAAGCAAAATATATGTTTCACATATATTTTCTATCGAACACTACAACACTAGGGAACTTCATGTGAGGGGTTTCATTTGGGTGAACGGATTGACGAGTTGCTGGATTTACGAATTAAAGTGTCCTAGCTCCTCGAACGTTTACTGCATGACCTCTGAATTATGATGGCCCGAACGGTAGTACGAGATATACAAACTAAACATGTTTCATAAACCATCTTTATACAACGACATACACAACATACTAAGTACTACATCATGAACAATATGAAAGACATATATAGGCACGTTTTTGTATTCGTAGACATTATTCCAACCTAAGTCGCAATATTCTATTATAGGTTGCTCTAATAGACTTACGCGACTCGACTACCATTTTCATTACTCACTACATAACTCACGGTGAGTCATAGCCCCACTCTTACTCTTTAATACTTGTTTTTAAACTCTTTGGGGGAGATACATGCTTAAACTATTTGCTATTACTCAAGACAATTTTACTTATATGCTATGCTATACTTTCATACTCTTAAACATGATGTGTAGTTTTATTACGATATATGGCTTAATGTGTGAAAACTATTCTATACGCTATATTCTTTAACCACTGTTTAACTCCTGGATGGAGCCGACGGAGAGGTATTGATAGTACTCATGGGAAGATGACCCTACCCTTGTGTCCAAGATTTATGACCTTGGGTGACACAGTACTATCGGGTTGACACCCCCACCCTTTGCCTAAGATTCATGGCCTTGGGTGAATATAATCCAGCTATGAAGCATTCTTGCTTATTCTTGTCATGAGGTTCAGTAGACTATTATACTTTACATTAAGTGTGCATATATCGTATACACATATGTTTTAATCATACTATATTATTAGCAGTGGGTTGTAAACACACAGGTTGCAAGTCTTGTATGGGCGGGATTTGTAACTGAGTGGATTTACAATGCCTTTGCTGTGCGAACATTCTTTAAAAGGCTTACATGCCAAACAAACTCTATGAACTCATCAACCATTGTGTTGACACTTTGGCATGTTTATCTCAGGTACATTAGCCGATAGCTAGATCTTGAAGCATAGAGTCGCACGACATATTTTGAAGACTTATGCTTTTATCATTTACCATTCGAAACATTTTGTATACATTTATGTATCATACTTTGGGATCTCATGTTTGTAACTCTGAATTCATTAATCGAATGGTAACTTTTCAAAACGTCTCATTTAGAGGTCGTTTTCTATAACTTGTACTTTGTATTATGAAGTAGCACCCCAGTGACACAATCTTCCGCTGCGATATTTTGGGGGTGTTACAATTTGCTCCTCCATCTTGATAAACGCCTTCTCACAGATCTTTGACTTGTAAAACTCTTTCATCTCAGCAGTCCAAGTCTCCTACTCATAAATAGTAAAAACCTCTCTCGTTGTGAAAAAAAAGCTCTACATCAGTCAACTGTTTATCAGCAATCATCTAGTCAATATTTTATTTTTCAACATTGTACACTTCTTCATAAACCTTAGCATACGCTTAGTTTTCAGATAACCCTTGGGCCAACAAACTTGATTTATCAATACTACCCGCCTTCCTTTATGATGCCATGACAATACTTTCACTACTAGACTTAATACTTTTTTCAAAATTCTTAATCTTTAATCTCAAGATATCAATAATCCCCTTTTTCACAAACTTCTCAATTTTCTTCTTGTAATATTCCATTAGATCCTTTGGCCAACTATTCTTCTCTTCCATGCTAATAAACAAACTCTTATCACAGGCTTCTTCAATCCTATTCTTTATCGCCTCCCATTGTAACTTGTTCTCCATTTCAGTATCATTCGCAAGAGCTGAATACTTGCTGCCAGAACTAGATCCACCCTCATTAACACTTGTACCTTTATTCTTATCACCACTGCCCATTACACCTTTACCTTTATTACTTTGCCCTGCTTCCTTCACATTATCATTCTTCACTTCACCAGCTTTATTAACCAGAGCATATTGAGTTTGCTGATTTCTATTAAACCATTGATTACCAACACCTCTACCTTGCATACCACCTCTGCCCCTTCCACTATATCCACCCCTGCTATTAGAACTTTCACCTACAAAATACCTCTATCCATAATAACCATTGTTGTAACACCCCAACCCGGCAAGGGTAGAAGTGTCACGTAAATGGTGACATATCAAAGGCAAGCATAACATACGACTTACATAATACAAATGGTTTACAATGTTACAAAGGAAATATACCAAATCTACGTCGTCATACATAAATGAATACTAAAACTAAGGTATCGTCTTCATAAGCTAATCTCTCATCCCAAAGCAACCCAGGCTCCTGGATTCCTACTAAAACCTGCCGCAGGAAAAGAAATGCGGCTGAGCTTAAAAAGCCCAGTGAACAGATATATAATAAACGAAAACAAAATCAAATGGAAATGAACAGACATATCATAATGAAGGAGATATAGGAAAAGGAAATAAAGAGTAAGGTTTAGGACAGTCATCCACCACGAGCCCAAACAAATCACATATCATATCATAATCATATCATAATCATGTAGAGGGGATGCCTCTCAAATAATCAGATAATATGAGGGGTGTCCTCATTCTTCAAACCAAATATTATGAGGGGTGTCCTCATTCTTCAAATGGAGTAGCTAGCTCCCAAATTTTGTGAAAGACGTGGATTGCACCCATCATCAGTCACCAAATAACAAATATATCAAATTCACTAAACAAATCAAATCTAGGATGCATCCATACGCCCCCCAAACAAATCATATTGGCCATAACAAATTCATACTGAGCTCATATCATATCAAAATGGGGACGGTGTGTAACATCACTCGAACACACTAGAGTCATGCCACTGGTGCATCAATGACATGGCCATGTTACCTTCATGGCTAGGAAACAAATTTGGCTCGTAGCATCAAACTGGGGTCAAAGGTCAAAGGTCCAAATCAAAGCAAGGTACATATGTCATAATCATAGTCCAAATCTCAAGGTTCATATGTCAAAGTTCAAATGCCAAAGGTTCATATAAGAGGTTCAGAAATCAAAGGTTCATATCAAAGTGTAGGGAACATAGCAATGGTATAGGGAAACCCTAATACGAATCAAAATAGAGACCGAAGGCTCCTTATACAAAGAGCAGAATATATGTACCTTAACCGCCAACGAAACATAACATAAGGATAAGAATTCACTCCTCCTTCGGCGAATCTACACGAATCAATGATCGGCTTATTATTAATAACTTATTCAGATCAGAGTTCTCATTTTAGTCGGCTTTCCATTTTTAGTAACTTTCCATTTTTAGCAGGTTTCCAAAATTAGCAAGTTTCCATATTTAGTAAGATTGTGTCATATAATTTAATTAAATCATTATTAATTGGAAATAGGGTATACTTGATCAGATTTACACATTTGGTCCTCACGGTTTCATAATTTACAAATTACACCCTTTATTTTATTAAGTTACACTTTAAACCTTTTTATATCTATAATTACACATTAAACCCTGAATTAATCAAATTTACACAATGAGTACTTATTTTCACATGTTATACGAATGTACCCTTAAATATTCATAATTTACACATCAAGTCCCTCAAGTTATCAAAGTTACATATTAAGCCCTTTAATTTACAATTTCAACCTTTAATTATTAATAATTACATATTAAGCCATTAAATTATCAAAATTGCACATAACCCCCTGCATATAATTTATTACTCAAATCAACACTAAGTTTCCAGAAATTACACATTTAGTCCCTCTACTTAATTAAATTCCAATTCGAATTATACTTTATGTAATAAAACATTTTAACCCTTCTAAATATAAAAATTACACATGACACCTCCAACTTATATTTTATTCGAATAGTACTCAGCCCAAATAATGTTCTAAAAATAACCCATGAGTTTTAAATGTTACAAAACGCACCCTTAACCTTTTTAAAACAATCGCATGTCACTTTTAATTAACAAAACCCTAACCTCATCATTCCAATCATTAAGCCAATCATTTGAACATCATTAAACATCATTTATATCATCAAGAACAAGCCCTAATCCAAGAACCCTAGTTTATACGATTTAACCTTTTTTCTTTTCTTTGTTTTCCTTTTTAATCCGCAAACACAAATAAATCATTCATAATTATTCTAGGCTATGATAAATCCAATTAACATTTTTCCAGTATTATATGAGTCATAAGAAGCATATATAAAATATATATCATCTCCAGAAAATTCGTATAACATTTTATATGATTTTCACACGTTTTAATGATTTAATTCACATAAATTTCATAGATCTTGCATGGTACGTTCATATCATTTTATTTGGTGTTCATATAATGTAAGAAACTCAGGAAAAATACCAAATCACTTTTAGAACATGTCGAATGGTTGTAACGAATTATTTCTCTTCGGATGTATACGCGAAACCACAAAATTCACCACGAGCACACCAACGATCCAACAACCTTGTAATCATTTTTCACAGATTATACATGATGTGAGGGAAACAGGAAAAATGGAGGCTGAATTTTACAATGATCGAACGAATTAAAATGGAATTCTTACCTTACGTGTGGGATAGAACAAGAAAATTCGACACCTATCAAATCCTGCCACTATAATTCGAATGGCTATTTTTCTAGGCTTATTGGGATGTTAAAGATCACAGGAAAAATGCTCAAGGATGTCCAGAAATTCGGATGGAATTTAGATGAATATTTCTTGTGTTTTTAGGTATTTCGGCTAGGTTTGGAAGGAGAAAATGATAAGGTTAAATATATAAAAGATATGGCTGAGTTTTAGGAGGGGGAAGGAGCAAGGGAATCGGCCAAAGCTAGAACAAATCAATCACCATGAATTTTTTATAATTTTCCTTATTTATTTTGTTATTATCCATATTTAAATAGTTTAAACAAATAAATATAAATGCATACTTATGAATTTTTTTTGGTCCAAAGGACATTTGTAATGTGTTATAATATTTTTGGTGCCTTGTACAATGTTTATATGATGCCTCATAATTTACTCATGACACATATAGTTTAATTTCATAGGTTTTGTAATTAAATTGTTAGTTATACAAGCTTTAATTAAATTTCAAAGTTGTAGGGGCATTTTGGTCTTTTTACACGTTTTAGATTTTAGGGTTTTACAACTCTTCCCCTCTAAAAAAAATTTCGTCCGCGAAATTGAAATGGAAACGAAACGGAAACATAATGAATTATGAATGGAATTCGAATGACTAAAATCTCATGATTCGACCTTGTCGATCCGAAAGTAACTTCGGTTCTCAGAAATGGCATATCACACGAAATTCAGATTGCAAAGATCATATCCAAACATGACAGATGATTATCATATTCTCTCGGAAGAGATACAAGAATACGTAGGATTTTGACGGACATGCCGTCCATAGAATTCGATTAAGCAAATCAGATGAAATCGTACAGAATACAGATTGTTGATGATATCAAATGGCAGAACTTATAGCAGAACTTAAGATTCTTATCGGAATAACAAGGGTCAGCAACCGCGTATCGAGAAATCCAAACGTATCAATTCATATAACGGCGAAACAGATTAAGCGTATAGGTGGAATGAACCTAAATCTTACAGATGCAAAAATTCTCACATCTCCTATCAACATTATAAGGTTTCTAAAGTACTCCTCGAAATATCCTATGAACACAATAAGGGTACGTCATATGACGTAAGTATTATCACGTTAGCTACTCGTCATAATACCAGCATCATATGAGTATACCATCATGATGGTCATACTTTATCTCAAGTCGCGAACAGAACTACTTATCTTAACCACCTATCAGTCTTTCTACCTCCTAAGGTTGGTCCAAAACAAACATCACTACGGATTCTAAATCGGAGGAATTTGAACGTACAAATAGCGTAACGGAAAGTGTACACCTCAAAATGAAACTCGTCGTCGAAACGTTAGGTCTTCCACAATTCATCATTTTTCTCATAACGAAACCATCATCCAAACAAATGCATAACGAACATAGAACGGAATTTTTAATAGGGTAAGGCTCATTCAGAAGATCCTATCGAAAGGTAACGGAAACTTAAGTGGTCTAAGAGGAATGAATTACGTCTTCAATATCTTCATCCTTTACAACAATTGAATCTTCCAAATCCAAACGTTTACTACAAAAATTTCATCCATTCAATTTCATGATCTCGAATCTTTTCAAATTCCAAGTAGTCGTTCTCTTGTCTAATCATACGATCAAAAGGGTGAAAAGGAAATCATAAACTTGAGTCTGGTTCCTCAAGTCTTCGACACTTCTTCTGGACACTTCGGTGTGGTAGCGTGAATCTCTGACGTGATCACCGTGCCTTCCTCCATTTGCGTGTCTGCTTCATCTCTCAATTCATCTTAGTACAACTAAAATGACTAGAGAAACAAGGTTGCGTATCTTCTACAGGTCTTCTAGCATGATTCAAATTTCACCAACTCAAACTGCCGTGAACTTCCTGGTTTATGTGCTGAAAGCTCATCTTCTACGGTCTGGTCGTCTTGATGCCCAACTGAAATCTCCACGTGCTGCTTGAGGTATAATCGAGTCTCATCTCAGTCTGTCTTCTCCTCACATGCTTCTCTCTTGGTAACGCCTGTCACGAACCTCTTCTGCACATCTTCTACAAGGTTTCTAACTCTGACAAGGGTCTTCAGTCTTGGTCCTTTTCGTGGAATCTCTTTAGTCATCGGATACCTGGTGGTGTTGTCTGCTACAATCTCTGATCGTCAAGTAAATCTATTCTTCTAGAACAAAGGGTCGGCTCACTTTATACTAAAAATGGTCAACGTGTTCCTCGTTCCTCTCTGAGCACAAACATACTGTCATACTATGACAATTGTCCGAATACTTGCGAAAACATGAATCTTCTAGCCAATACCATTGACATCATTCAAAACTCATAGTGGTCACACGGGTACTTGTTAATACAAATATCGTACTAAAAACGTTATTTATATTTTACGATCCTTGCTTAATGTTTTGTTCATGACAAACACAAAGTATATTCCTTAAGCAAATTATAAATACTAGTTAAAGACTTTTTCAAAACACACCTTTTATATAACATGATCACTAACATTATATTACATATACATGTGTATTTCCTTTAATGGAAACTTTAGTTTAAAAGTTACTAAGTGATATCATGGTATACATCACAAATACAATCTTGGTAAGATTGTGTGATATCTTGGTTAGATATGCAAGCAACATAGTTGACATTTGAAGATCTTGGATGATATGGTAAGATACAACTAAGATATGGTAAGAGACAACTAATCCATAGCTGTCACCATCCCACGGATCCAAGTCCATACAAGGACGGATCCCTTCTGAGGGATCCGCCGGATCCGTAGGAGCCTTTCCTTGCTTGCCTATAAATAGCTGGCTTGGCATTTGATCTTAGCACCCCACTTAGAAAAGAAAAACACATACATTCACTTTAGTTACTAACCATAGTAGTTACAAATATCATTGATGTTTCTTTTTTAGCAAAGAAGATCAAGATTAACAAGCTTCAAACAAGCAGACTGTTGTGAAGTTGTAGTATAGGTTCTGTGTAAACACTTTAAGTGTTTCTTATCATTTGTATCAGTTAGATCAGTAAGTGTGGTTAGTGCTTTAGTCCTCAAAGCACAAAGAGTGTAGGGAGTGGTTGTACCCGAGTAAAGAACTCGACATCTAGCTTAGTGTCGGTAAAGTAATTAGGCGACGTCAGGTTGGTTCTACCTTGTGAAAAGAACCCGGTGTTTAGCTTAGTACCGGAAAAGGAAATAAGCGACGTGTAAAGGTTTTCTCCACCTTGAAGGGAGTTTGTTTCTTAGTGAAAGATATCTCTCGAGTAAGCAACTCGAGGAAGTGGAGTAGGGCAAGGATAAGGATCTCTTGCAAACCGAACCACTATAAACACTTGTGTTATGTGGTTTGATCTTTCATCTCTTTATCTTTAGTTTATATTGTGTGATAACTTAATTTGTGATTGTTTCCTTTGAACTAACAAATTAAACAAAAGAAACGGTAAAAACTATTCAACCCCCCTTCTAGTTTTCCACAGTACTAAAGCAACGTCAGGAAATCTTCTTAGGGAAAAACTTCATATCACAAATCTTCACAAATCAAATTGTAATGCTTCGCGGCACTTAATCTCAACTAATCAACTTCCTTCTCAGATGTTCTTGTGGTTGCTTCTTCCGTCTTTCAAACTCAAATGAGGTCGTCTGCTACGGAGTTTCAAAAATAGAACAAATCAAATATTGATACGCGGAAATGGAATAATGATTACGGTTACATTCACGATGGTCGGTGTGCCGCCGCACACTTCTCTCTTTCTTCTTCATAAACCAACAGGAGCATTCAAGAGATCACTGAAGTGAACAAACTCATATTCATCAGTTCCTACAATCTCTTAACTTCTTCAGTATCGTGGTTTCGCCAAATTCAGATTAGTTCAATGCAAACTTTACTTCCAAACGGATCTCAAAAGGTTCATCAGAAACACCAGAAATTCGTACAACAAACTTTCAAATACCGGAGCTTTCCAAGAGTGGATACTAACAGGCGTTAGGAGAAAATTGGAAATCAAAGAGATCGGAGTATGTGCTTCATAGCAACAATAATCTTAACAGATTCAAATGATTGAGAATATCATATCAAAATATGGTGAAGCAGATTGTTAAAGGTCGCATTTCAAATATTGTAGTCCATGATAGCTTTACAAAACCACCAATCCATAATCAAGAGACCTCAAGGTCAAATACATCCAAAGGGAAACGGATTCTCAGAGCGAATGTGGTTGTCGAAACTTACGGATAGTTCACATATCAAATTCAGGTACATGGTTCATCAGAGTGTGGGATAGAAGAGTGAATAGTTCAAGTTATTGGAAATCTTGTTTAGCTTATAACATAGGAATGGTAGGGTGTGCACCGATAGTAATACGAACATCGTTTAACTGTCAGAGTTGAGATGTATGGAATATCAGTTATTAGCATCAGCATGCTTAGATAACAATTCCGTACTGGACAAATATCAACATCAAATCCTTCTAAAGGAAATTGGTTAACATACAACGTTCATCATTCAAATGACGGAAAGTAAGACTTCCTCGTCTTCTGCGACAAATGTTCTTATAAGGCATGACTAAAGGCAAAGGCAAGATTCAGAGTGATGCGGAAGCAAAAACTACTCACATGGATGTCCTAGACTACCCATTCCTCACCGGTTGTGACTTATGTTCCTATGGAAAATACTCAAGCAACTTCGCAAAGGTTATCCTACGAGCGCCTACAGGGAAACTTAGTGGTCCTAACTTACACAGGCCAAGGGTAGATGTACTACAAGTCGCTAACCGGTCTCTGATACCATAATTGTAACACCCCAACCCGGCAAGGGTAGAAGTGTCACGTAAATGGTGACATATCAAAGGCAAGCATAACATACGACTTACATAATACAAATGGTTTACAATGTTACAAAGGAAATATACCAAATCTACGTAGTCATACATAAATGAATACTAAAACTAAGGTATCGTCTTCATAAGCTAATCTCTCATCCCAAAGCAACCCAAGCTCCTGGCTTCCTACTAAAACCTGCCGCAGGAAAAGAAATGCGGCTGAGCTTAAAAAGCCCAGTGAACAGATATATAATAAACGAAAACAAAATCAAATGGAAATGAACAGACATATCATAATGAATGAGATATAGGAAAAGGAAAATAAAGAGTAAGGTTTAGGACAGTCATCCACCACGAGCCCAAACAAATCACATATCATATCATAATCATATCATAATCATGTAGAGGGGATGCCTCTCAAATAATCAGATAATATGAGGGATGTCCTCATTCTTCAAACCAAATATTATGAGGGGTGTCCTCATTCTTCAAATGGAGTAGCTAGCTCCCAAATTTTGTGAAAGACGTGGATTGCACCCATCATCAGTCACCAAATAACAAATATATCAAATTCACTAAACAAATCAAATCTAGGATGCATCCATACGCCCCCCAAACAAATCAAATTGGCCATAACAAATTCATACTGAGCTCATATCATATCATAATGGGGACGGTGTGTAACATCACTCGAACACACTAGAGTCATGCCATTGGTGCATCAATGACATGGCCATGTTACCTTCATGGCTAGGAAACAAATTTGGCTCGTAGCATCAAACTGGGGTCAAAGGTCAAAGGTCCAAATCAAAGCAAAGGTTCATATGTCATAATCATAATCCAAATCTCAAGGTTCATATGTCAAAGTTCAAATGCCAAAGGTTCATATAAGAGGTTCAGAAATCAAAGGTTCATATCAAAGTGTAGGGAACATAGCAATGGTATAGGGAAACCCTAATACGAATCAAAATAGAGACTGAAGGCTCCTTATACAAAGAGCAGAATATCTGTACCTTAACCGCCAACGAAACATAACATAAGGATAAGAATTCACTCCTCCTTCGGCGAATCTACACGAATCAATGATCGGCTTATTATTAATAACTTATTCAAATCAGAGTTCTTATTTTAGTCGGCTTTCCATTTTTAGTAACTTTCCATTTTTAGCAGGTTTCCAAAATTAGCAAGTTTCCATATTTAGTAAGATTGTGTCATATAATTTAATTAAATCATTATTAAATGGAAATAGGGTATACTTGATCAGATTTACACATTTGGTCCTCACGGTTTCATAATTTACAAATTACACCCTTTATTTTATTAAGTTACACTTTAAACCTTTTTATATCCATAATTACACATTAAACCCTGGATTAATCAAATTTACACAATGAGTACTTATTTTCACATGTTATACGAATGTACCCTTAAATATTCATAATTTACACATCAAGTCCCTCAAGTTATCAAAGTTACATATTAAGCCCTTTAATTTACAATTTCAACCTTTAATTATTAATAATTACATATTAAGCCATTAAATTATCAAAATTGCACATAACCCCCTGCATATAATTTATTACTCAAATCAACCCTAAGTTTCCAGAAATTACACATTTAGTCCCTCTACTTAATTAAATTCCAATTCGAATTATACTTTATGTAATAAAACATTTTAACCCTTTTAAATATAAAAATTACACATGACACCTCCAACTTATATTTTATTCGAATAGTACTCAGTCCAAATAATGTTCTAAAAATAACCCATGAGTTTTAAATGTTACAAAACGCACCCTTAACCTTTTTAAAACAATCGCATGTCACTTTTAATTAACAAAACCCTAACCTCATCATTCCAATCATTAAGCCAATCATTTGAACATCATTAAACATCATTTATATCATCAAGAACAAGCCCTAATCCAAGAACCCTAGTTTATACGATTTAACATTTTTTCTTTTCTTTGTTTTCCTTTTAATCCGCAAACACAAATAAATCATTCATAATTATTCTAGGCTATGATAAATCCAATTAACATTTTTCCAGTATTATATGAGTCATAAGAAGCATAAATAAAATATATATCATCTCCAGAAAATTCGTATAACATTTTATATGATTTTCACACGTTTTAATGATTTAATTCACATAAATTTCATAGATCTTGCATGGTACGTTCATATCATTTTATTTGGTGTTCATATAATGTAAGAAACTCAGGAAAAATACCAAATCACTTTTAGAACATGTCGAATAGTTGTAACGAATTATTTCTCTTCGGATGTATACGCGAAACCACAAAATTCACCACGAGCACACCAACGATCCAAAAACCTTGTAATCATTTTTCACAGATTATACATGATGTGAGGAACACAGGAAAAATGGAGGATGAATTTTACAATGATCGAACGAATTAAAATGGAATTCTTACCTTACGTGTGGGATAGAACAAGAAAATTCGACACCTATCAAATCCGGCCACTATAATTCGAATGGCTATTTTTCTATGCTTATTGGGATGTTAAAGATCACAGGAAAAATGCTCAAGGATTTCTAGAAATTCGGATGGAATTTAGATGAATATTTCTTGTGTTTTTAGGTATTTCGGCTAGGTTTGGACGGAGAAAATGATAAGGTTAAATATATAAAAGATATGGCTGAGTTTTAGGAGGGGGGAGGAGCAAGGAAATCGGCCAAAGCTGGAACAAATCAATCACCATGAATTTTGTATAATTTTCCTTATTTATTTTGGTATTATCCATATTTAAATAGTTTAAACAAATAAATATAAATGCATACTTATAATTTTTTTGGTCCAAAGGAGATTTGTAATGTGTTATAATATTTTTGGTGCCTTGTACAATGTTTATATGATGCCTCATAATTTACTCATGTCACATATAGTTTAATTTCGTAGGTTTTGTAATTTAATTGTTAGTTATACAAGCTTTAATTAAATTTCAAAGTTGTAGGGGCATTTTGGTCTTTTTACATGTTTTAGATTTTAGGGTTTTAAAATTGTTTACACCTACATTCCTATGACTCTTTCTATTTCCCACTGATTGCCAATCTTCTCCACTGTTATTAATATTCATATTATTCGCTGGCTTTTGAACATTTACCTCGATCCTAATATTCTTCTAAGCTTCAGTTAGAACCCTCTTAGTGCATTTTTCTTACCCGTGCCCAAAAACTTGGGGAACATATTGGAGGCCTCCAAAGGTACTCAACTCTCAATTCCATTGGTTTTCCCAAGCTCTTGTAACACACAACAACACTATCAACAAGCCCATTGGCAGCTTCAATTTCAACTAAAACTCTAGCAAAGCTTGCCCTTCCATACCCACTCTTACACATTTCAGTGGTGATCCTATCCATGATGATAGTATTGCCAATGTTACTTGCTATCCTACTTATTCCCTCAGAATTCTAAGCCTCCAAAGGCATATTCATAATTTTCACCCATACAGGGATTATAGATGGCTCCGGCCTATCCATACAACTACCCGCTTCCCATTTTTTAACAAAAAGAGGCTACCATCAACCAACTAGGGTCCATTTTCAAGTACATATTGCAACCCCTCCACAGCCTTAAACTTCAAGAAATACATCCCACTTTCATTCAGTATCACCTCATCCAAATGAAACCCCCTCCACATTCTTCTTAAATGGCCCAAAATTTCCCAATGAGGAATTTTCAAACCTACAAAGTAACCAACCAATGTCATTTCCCATTTCTTAGTCCCCCATCTACAACCACATGATCTAAGTCAACAAACTTCTTCCCTTTCTCATTAATGATCATAGGAAAGAGTTTCAACTTGTTATTCATGTTACCATTTCTACCATGTAAAGCACTTGCAAATGACAGTGGTTTAGTAGGAACAGTGCTATCCTTCATCATGATATCCTCCATAAACCCCACATCATCAACATTCTCTACATTTCTCTCCTTACTACTATCCTTAGATCCACTAACTAAACCAGGCCACTTTTCCACCTTATTGAAAGTAAAAGCAACACTAGCATTACTACCTCCATGACATAATCCTCACCCCTTTTCAAAATCCTAGGGCTACTAACAGGATTGACTCTAGGATTTAGAGTGGGGTTAACACTTGCAGGAACAGGGATATCACCAATATTAACATAATCATTTTAGGCTCATCATTACTAGGAAAATTATCAGCAAACCTACTAACATGACTACCAACAATAGACTTACAATTGTTATCAGACATATTTGGAACACTACTTACCATACCTTCTCTACCATCATCATGAAATTCCCTTTCAGACAAAGAATCACCACAACTCCTAGAATCAACAGAGTGAGCATTAACACTTGAAGCAAAATCACCATCAAAATCACTTCCCCTTCATCAAACTCAACCCCTTCCATACCTTCAATTGTAACACCCGATAATTTTCCAAACTTATTTTACTAGCTAAATATTTAATTTTGCATCCCCTTAGCATTTAAACTTTTTCCGAACCTATTTGAACTTGAGAAATATAGAATATCTTGTTAAACGTGAACGTTGTTCACCAATCTAGCCAACACAACATAGAATACTTAAAACTATTTGATTTATTGTTTTATATTAAATCCGAGAAAACTATGCGTGTGAATACACATTTTATCAGAAAAATCATTCCGAACATAATGGCGAAAACCTCGTATCTTAAAACAGATTTTTTCTATGTCAAATGGGTCCTACAGTGTTATTTCTATTAGAATTGCAAAATTTACAAATCCTACCCCGCGTCCTAATTTACCCGGCTGCCCCTTTCTTTTTTGGATGGTACAAGTTTGGCCCCTCGTGGGGGTATATAAGCTCACTATGGTTTCTCTCTCCCTCATTAATACACCCCACACACCGGATTTATAACTCTGGCGCCACACCCTTTTTTCCGGCCAACTTTCGGCCACCACCAAAACTTCACCCCCGCTTAGATCTCGAGTCCCACATTGTTTATGTAGAAGATCGTAGTAAGAGGAAGATGTTTGGTTTGTTATTGGAAATTACCGCCGCTACACCACCATTACCACCGCACCACCACCACTTTCCGCCGTCTTCCCCACTTCACCTCTCGCATTTGGTAAGCTCACGTGCCGCCTTTTCATCATTTCTTTTATTCTGAAAACCTTAATCGGTATAAACCTAAACCCTAATGTTTTACAACTAAAACTAATCTAAAACCTATGTTTTTTTACTAAAAACGTGTAGATCTAAACTTTCTAAACCCTAACTCGTTCAACTCGTCATCGAGTCGTGTGACTCGTCCGAGTCAACTCACGAGTTGAGTTGACTCGAAGTGTTTTCTTGTTTATTTTGTATTTGTTTTCTTTGTTTAAGCTTATTTTGTTATTCTTGTAGCTCGGTTTGGAGTTTGGATGGATTTAGTTTTGTGTTTGGGTTAGCCGAGAGCCCTAAGGCTTGAATAGGTTCGAGCCATGACTCAAGGGAGTCACGGCCTAGTGTGGTTTCCATTTGGTTGAGTATTTGTTGGTTTTGTTGTGATAATGTGTGAGCCGAGACTCAAGGGAGTCACGGCCAAGGTGTTGGTTTGGTTTGTTGAGTCGTATAATGGATTTGCTTGTCGAGTAGAGTGAGCCGTGACTCAAGGAGAGTCACGACTCATGCGTTTTGATGTTAGCCTAGATCATGGAAGTGGTTTTGTCGAGAGTGAGTCAAGCCATGACTCGTGGGGGTCATGGTTATGTCGTGGTCTTAATAACTGAGGCCTCGACCTTGTTGGTATATTTTGGTACGAGCCGTGGCTCAAGGGAGCATGGGATCGAGTTGTTAGTCGTGTCGTGACCGAGGTTAGAAAACCTCGAGAGTGTGTCGAGTTGGTTTGGACTTAGTTAAGTCTGAATAGGCCTTATGGACTACATAAGCCCACGTGAGGCAAGTGTTAGTAGCTTTGGGCCATATAGCCCAAAGTGAGTCCATGAGTTCTATAAGTAAGTATTGGGCAGAAGCCCAATAAACTAGGGCTACTTTATTTGATTTTTTTTATTCGTCTTAGCAATTTATTTCAGTTCCGTTACTAACTTATATCGTTTTATTTTGTCAATGGTGTTTCGGATGCTATTCGGATAACTTGGGATATGATATGGATTTGGATATGGATATTGTAACAAACCTATGCTTGGATGAGATTATTGGATTTGGACGTTATTGGACTTACAATATTAACCGAAGGACTTATGGACAATTTGTACTTGAGACGGAATAGTATATTAGACTCAAAAGATCTTAACATATTAGGACCCAAACAGACACAAAATGGTCGATAAACTTGACACTAAAATATACGCGAATGATAACGACTAAATATATATTTAAAACTTGTAAAATATGACAATTAAAATTGGTTTATACAAAAGTCACGACGACTTGGAAATGTTTTATAAACGGACGCGTCATGTCCAAATTTTGACAAAAACCTTTTTATAACTAAATCATTATAACTTGTAAACGTTATAAAACCTTTTAAACTTATACACTTTCTTCCTAATTTATAACGTTTTACCAACTATTTGGGTTATGGGTAAAACACCGAAACAACATGACTTTTATCGACTTAACTTTTATTTAACATCCACACGAGATATAAATGTTTACTTCTTTTCATCGCCATTGAAACTAAATCTTTTCATTTCAACACGAGTATTCCACGAATGTTACTTTATAAATCACTTTGAGGATTATTTCTGAAACATACTATTTAGTTATTAGGTTGTGTTGAAGTTTACTTGTCATGCTATTCCATCTGATCATATTGTGATATCTTATTTCCTCTGCTGCTAAGGTGTGATTCATAGCCCCACTTTACTTTTAAATTGTTTTATAAACCCATGGGAGAGATACATGCTACTTACTTTTTATGAACATAATTGTTTAAACGTGTGCTTTTCCTGAATAAGATGATAATGCTAAGTACTACTCTTGCCACAAGCAAGTCCCTCGATCATGAACCACTAATCACTTGCGAGTGAGCGCGAATATAGTTTATAGGCCTATAGGAATGACTAACCCGCCATGTTGACCAAGGACGGCAACATGTGATGTCTTATATTCGAGTTAACTAGGTAGTTGATATCTACTTGGGGGCAAATGGTGAATATTATTATTGTTATTACATCAATGTTATTGATGTCGGTTAACGTTTTGCGTGAGCTTAGCAACTGTACGACGCTTTACCCGATATTTGTATTTGTTACTTATATCTTCCAGACTTTGAAAATCTTGTGTTCAACTATTTTACTCATTAAACATATGGATTTCGCTCAACCTTTGTGTTTACTTTTTAGCATGTTTGATGAAGCGAAAAGTGTACCGCTTTTAGGGGGTCATTTAAGCCCTAATTCGCGATTATATGATCAAATATTGCCCTAAATCATTTCTTTTCTCATTTTAGGTACTTGGGACGTGATTTCTGGAATATGAAGCATTTTGGAGCTTTTTGGACGTTTTTATGCTCAAGAATGAAGAAAACAAAAAGACCAAGGAAAGTCAGGATTTTACACCTGACGGCGACAGGCTTTGGATGCTGACGCCGTCACTTGAAGATGAAAGTGGTGGAATTATACACGTGACGCGCCAGAAAGTTTTACATTAAAAGTCTGACGGCGTCACGCTTTGTGACGCCATAGGTGGTCACGGTTTAATTTAAAGAGAGACGGCCTAGAAGATCTTGAAGGTGACGGCGTAAGGACTCATCCTGACAATGTCGGATGATATAGAGTGACGGCGTCAAGCTAGGACAAAAGAGGTGGATATGAAGTTTGCACTTGACGGGCCAGAATGATTTTTAAAGCTTTTACACGAGACGGCGTCACGTGTTATTTTACCAAGGTGGTCACGTTTTAAGACAATGAGAAGAAATCAAGAATTAACACTTGACCACGTACCTGAAGGGGTCAAGTGCTGATGGGCCAGAAAAGTTTTATAACGTGAAGGCCTGGTGACGGCGTCAAGATTATACCTGATGGCCATCACGTTATACGGGCTGACGCCGTCAGAACCCCTCGGACAGTAAACTGCCTATAAATACAACATCATAACTTCACTTTTTGTAAGCCCTAAACCCTAAGTCCGATTCTAGGGTTTAGGTAGGTGTTTTTCCAGCAACTTAGAGGGTTTCAATCACTTCATAAACATCAAATATTGGTTTGTTGATTTTAACTTAATTATGTCTTTCATTATTGTGGTTGTTTGCCCTTCATTGATCATGCTTTGCTAATTCACCTTGTGTCTACTTATGATTGTGTGAAACTTGTATATAATTAATTAGATCTTATTGATTTCTTGTTGATGTGTGTGTCCATCTCCATCAATTAGGGCGTGACAACTTTAATAGATCTAATTGGTTTAGCTTATAATTCTTGTTTCCTGTTGTCTCTTGTTTGATTGGGTGATATCGATGTTAGGCTTAAGAAAACTGGCTAACCTCCTATACGGTAACTTGCTTGAACGTCTTAAGAAACATGAACCAATGCGTACTAGGTTTATTTGGTTGTATTTAATGCATGAGTGAATTCTAGTGATCCCATGTTAGGAGCTTCTTAGCCGGCTCGACATAGGAGTGAAGTAGGAGCTTATAGAGTTGGGGAAGTACGTACGCCACCCCACGAATGGTATTAAGGAATACAACCCGTCAATTAAAACAAGGTGTGACAATTCAATAGGTAGAATTGGATAGCTAGCAAGGAGTAATACATCATAGGTAGATACGCTTCACTTCCCTTGTAGAACCCTAGTTTACTTTCCTGCACATTAGTTTAATTAGTAGTTTTTGGGTTAGTTGATTAGCAACTAATTCCGCCCCTTCTTCCAAAACCAGAGATTTTTACTTGCTTTTCATAAAAATATAAAAATACAAAAAGAATCATCCCTCACCTTTAGACCTAGTTAGATTAATTTCAATCCTAACGAACACTATTCTTTGAGTTGAACGATCAATCCCCCGTACTTACCACTACACTATACTACATCGGTCAGGTACACTGCCTGGTGGGGTTGTAAGCCTCTTGAGATCCCTCGAGAGGTAAAACCTGTTGTAAGGTTGCAAAACCACGCATCAATGTTTTATCTCATGTAATTGATGCATACTATACTGGCACTGGGAGTGGCATGAAGACTATTGATGGCTATTAGCTTTTACTATCTATCTTTACAATCTTTTATCATTCGAAAACCTTTTTAGATTGTGTCTTATTATTCCGATGTGCTTGACTTTTGAGAATCTTTTAAATTCTGATGTTTTGTTAAGTTTCGAATGATATGTTTTGTTAAAACGACTTATTATGAGGTCTTTTTCTATGATTGTGACTGTCCTACCCGTAAGTAATACCCCAAACTATGTTCCGCTGCCATATTCCGAGTTGGGGGTGTTACAGATTGGTATCAGAGCCACTGTTTATAGAGAACGAGGTCATATTTTTCTCGACTATAAACATTTTCGTGTCAAAACGTTTTCACAATTGATAGCCATCAGCCCTCTGTGCCACTTCGCTCTTTTATCGCTTTATTTAAACTTTCATGTATGCATGCTCTTATACTATTATATATTTGGATTTTTTCGCTGCTATCTTACTTTATATAAAACTATTTTCATAAACCTTGATCGAGATTTTCTACTCTAGATGCTCTTTGTATGGTATCATGTCTACACCCGTCCCTCCCGCTCAGTTACTAGTTGCACCCCTTGATCCCGCACTTGCACCATACAGTCTAGAGGAGGATGTGGATCCTATAGATGCACCTTAACTTGATAATGAGATGGAGGATGATGATGAGATGTGTGATGATGATATGGACGACGATTATGATGATGATGGCGAGGAGCCCATGGAGGAGGAGCAACAGGCTCTCCCTTTACCACCTTCGCCAGCAGTGTCAGACATTACCTACGAGTCTGATACGTCAGACGTGTTGGATCATGCACTTGCTACCGAGGAGATATCTGGTCCACCACCTAAGTTTGAGATTGGTGGGTCTTCGACAGCACCGCGAGTTTCTCCCACAGAGCTCAGGACCGAGTTGAGCCATTTACAGCAGGACATCACTTGGTGCCAGGGCCGCTACATGTCGTTTTCTAGACGTTTGTGTGCGCGTCAGACTGAGGTTTTGGAGTTGAAGAAGCAAATGAAGAGAGATCGGGGAGCTATAGATGATTTCTATCTTGGGTTGTATGGTTATGCTGAGAGGTTGAGTTCAACAGAGCAGACAGTGATAGAGACTCATGAGCGTTTGGCGTCGCTGGAGAAGAAGATGTCTGTGATCGAGAAGACTGTTGATGTAACAAGTGTAAAATTTTCACTTTGTAATAAACTATTTCATATTCTAAATAAAGAATATTTATCCATTTTCTACATATATTTTTTTTATCTGATCGTGACTGCTATCTAATGTGACGTAACTCACATCCTAGATAAACGTGCTCACACGCGGACCGACATCAACATATTTAATGTTTATTTCACATAAATATTTCCATATATTAAGTATAAAACTTTACGATATCTCATTTGCCACTTTACGTTAATTCGTTAACATACGATTAATAAACGTTCAAACCAAATATTTATCATCTGTTAAAGTTTCTATGAAACCCTAAATTATTATAACTATAATTATGAATAACTAAACCCTAAAACACTAAAGTACAACTCATTCAAAGTAAGGTACAAATTATTAAAGCACAGAAACCCTAATTTTACTAAATTATGATTTTATGAAATAAAATCACAAACCCTAATTAATGTATACATGTTTTCTACAAATTATAAGTGTACAAGTCTTTCAAGACAAAGTACAAGTCAGTAAAGCATAAAAATCCAATATTAATATAAATATCATTATAAACCCCAGTGTACTCAATTTAAAGCACACAGTACAAGTCTTTTATGCACCAACCTTAAAAATAGAATTGCTTAAACTCACTAAATATAAGTACAAGTCCCTAAACTTAATGTACAAGTGTCTAATGCATAAAACCTAAAAACTACATTTATATACTTTAAAAACCTAATTAACTAACATATAATTAAATTAACATAAGTAAACCCTAAAAATATATTTTCTATACTTCTTGAACCCTAGTACAACCCTATTAAGCCCATGGTACAACCTTTTCAAGCACAAATCCATTTCCTCTTGTTTTCTCATAAATTCGACATATATAGTAAATGAAACAAGCCTTAATTATTTTTCTACTCAACAAATACTTAAAAAAAAAACCCTAAACCGAACTTGTTACTTCCGTAAACCCTAGTGTACAACACCGTATAGCCCAAGGTACCACTCATTTAAGCTATTCGATCCATTTAACACTAACCTAGTTCGATCCAAACTATAAACTAACTAAATTAATTCCTCACTAAACCCTAAGTATTTTATACACCATACATGTTCCTCTAAGTCCTAAAAACTTCCACATATCCTTGTCCCTTGAAATTTTAACCTAAGTCAAAAAATGTAGGTAAGGTTTATGGTTAGGAATTAAACACACAAATCCACTCTTCCCCCTCCTTACACTTGGCTTCAAGTGGCAAGGTTTACATCACCTTGTTCCCCCATGCACCACAAGGTGACCAAAAACCCTAAGAAACCCTAAGTCCCTCCTTTTTAATATCGACCCATAATTTTTTTTCTTTCTTCACCACAATTCGAACCATACCAAAAACAGCCACTCTCACTTAACCCTTGATCAAAACAGCCAAATATAAATTAAAGAAAGGATCTCAGGAAGCCTAGAAGGAGGAGAACCATTAGTGCTCCATTTCACAATCAATTCGCCAAATTATTCCCATAATCGACTAAATATTCAAGTAAGTATAGCTAACCCTTTTTCATTATTTTCGTACACTTTAAATACTTCTAAAAATGATACTGAATAAGGGGTAAGAGAAAGATAGGTCAAAAATCATGTTTTCTCTCTTTTCTTTCTTTTATCGAGCAAAACCAAACACCCTTAATTTTTTTTAGCATTGCTAATCAAGAGGCATTGAAACACTAAAGAAGTGGATTAAATATGTTATTAATCATGTTAACATGCACTAAAAATGATGGCGTGGATTTAAAAATTAAAAACCAAGTTGCTTTTCTTTTTCTTTTCCTATCGCAAAACTATCCCAAACGCCCAACTTTGGACAATTGTTTCGACTATCAAACTACCCCCATAAAACTGAATTTTTGCCATATTAAAGACCACCCATCTGGCTAATAGTAGGAAAAAGAATGTCACAAAAACCGTACATTGCCTCGCCTTTATTCGTGTCCCATTTTTGCCCGTCGCACACTGAACTGAACGCACCATTTTTAATTATTGCAAGCTCATAAGCTCGAATCATGAGCTAATAACCTGTAGAAGTGATGTTTACAAACTTATTAAGACATTTATAAAAGAGTCGTAGTGATTTGTTGGTTAAACACATCACAAGTCAACCCTTTTGGGAAGAAAAGGTCAACTTGGAACACTTAACGCAAAAATCGATTGTAATAAACCGGATAAGTGGATACCCGGGTCATAGTCCCAACGAGGCGTGAAATTGAGGATATCGTTTAAGGTTCGGTATTAAAATGCTTGAAAAGACGAGGGTTACTTGGGTACTATTGTCTAATAAAAACAGAAAACATAAACCGGAAACTAAAAACGTGCATAAAAGTCAAATCTTATAAAAACTAACCCTACGGATTTCAAATTAATTTTCCTACATCCTAAATGACAAAATAAAATTTTGGAAAAAAGATTTGTATTTTTCTGATTTTTATTTTATTTTTTATGAATTTAAATCTAAAATAAATTAATTAAATGACTTAAAAATAGTAAATGATTTTGGAAAAATATGAAATTATGCAGAAAAATCTTAAAAGATGTTAAGAATCTAGGAAAAATGAAATTGGAACTTTGCTAAACCATAATAAGCAGTTTGGGTCAAAGGCTGTTTCAAATAAGCACTTAAAATAAGCACTACAGTTCCATAATTTACCAAAGGCTCAACAATAGATTAAAACACCAATAGAAGCTTAAATCAACTTAATCAGACCAGAGAAGCAATTAGAATAAGCAATTAAGCTCTTGAACAGTTGACAAAATAGTGCAGGAGAAAATGATTAATCAGCGGACTTTAAGCTGATCTAAAAGCTAGTAAAAAGCCAATAAGGAAAATCTAAAAGCAGAATCATGATCCTAGAACTACAGAATGCTTATAAACTAAAAAAGCCCAATTCTTACGATCAATTGCTACATCAAATCAGATCAAGAATAGGTTCATATAGGAACTAAAATGTATGCAGGTCTGCAATAGACTAAATGGAGTACTTTGCAGACTCAAATTAAGCTGTCTAATAAGCTCTAAAGTAAAACTCAAGCTCAGAGCCTAAAAGCTCATACAACAACCTACTCAGAAAACAAAATTCATGCAATAAGAAGTACTAGATAAGCAGATAATGAGCACTCAATAAGCTGAGATGGACCACAATATGTGCAGGTCTGCACATTGTGGTCTGATGCAGCAGAGTGGGTTTTATGGCCTCAGTTCCTGCAAAACCAAATGAAACTAAATGAAACTCAGAATTACTACTATAACAACTATAGTGAACTCAAAAAAAATGCCAAAATGGAAGATCAAATAAGCTCAGCTTATTAGGAGCTTAATATGGGCAGTTACAACTTCTACTTTTTCACTTTTTAAACTAAAAACCTCAAAAGCTCTTAAAACAACTTGAAACCTAACAAATACAGCTTATCTATCCTAAGTTAAGCTCAACCAAAACTCATCTTAAAGCAAATGAACAGTGCTTGCTCTACTTTTTACCCATTTTCACCCATGACAGTCTTAAACCAAACACACATCCAGGTAGACTGGCCTACTATAACTATCCATTTTAAGCTACTAATTTGAATCTCTACTGATCAACTAAGTATATTAAGTAATCCTAAACTACTTTTAATCCAGAAATAAGTCCTAAATAAGCTAACTAGGTCTAAGCTATTTTTAGTTATTTCTAACTTTTTAAGGCAGAACTAGTAAAAGGTAATAAAAACCATCAACTTAACCTAAAAAAAAAAACTATATGAAGAATAAATGAGCAGAGATCAAGTAATAAGCACAATAAAAAAAAGAGCAATAAGCAGTAATAAGCAGATAAGCTAGAGACAATATTTGAATTTTTTCTAAAAATAATTAAAACATGAACTGCATTAATATTAAAAAGAGTAAATTACAAAGCCGGAAATGTAAATAAGCTTAAAAATTACAATACCTTAAAGAAAATAAGCTAAAAATAATCCTAGCAAAAAAAACTGCTACAACACTTTCCTATTTATACTAAATTATAACTAGGGTTCCACTGCACTTGTGCTTCTTTTGTGAGACAATCCAGCTTTTGTTACTTGTGCTTCTTTATCAACCTTTGGATTTTTCTTGTTGCCCAATCCCATCACTTTGAACCGTTGGATCATTTTTTTGCACCTTGGATAGATGAGGTGGCAGAGGGGGTGAGACAATACCATGTGGGTATTTCTTGGACTGAAGTGAGGTTGAGAGTGACATGGGGAGGGATTAAGCAGGGTTTAGGTAGGAAGAGAGGTTAGGGATGGGTAAATAGTATTTAGGTCGTAGGTTTGACTTTGATTTTGACCCGGTATTTTATTAAAAAGGGTGTGGGTTGGTTTTGGGCTGTTGTGGGTTTAAGGTTTAGTATTGATGGGTTGGGTTTTATAATGGATCCGGATAGTAGAATGGTTAGGATAATTGGATTTAATCACAAGGACCAAAGATGTAAACATGTAAACTTCAAGGACTAAATCTGCCATTTTAGCCAAGTTAATCTAGGGACCACTTTTGTGTAGTAAAAATAATCCAAGGGCCGTTTTGGGATTTCTCGAGCTCGAATTAAATCCAAATGAAAATTGTCTTTCCCGGCTTCGGTTTTTAGCTCTTTTCCAAATTAAGCTCGGTTTTGCCCATATTTGCCTCGTTTTTAATCCTTTTGTACCTGAAACGCATAAAATACAATCCAAGGATATTTGTAACAATATATGGTCTATTTGGGTGTTTTTGGTCATTTTTGTGGGGTTTTTCGGGTATAAAATGATGAGTAAAAGGCCACTCATCACGTAGCAGGTCGTGTCATTTTCTTAAACATAAAACACGTAAAAATGAAATAAGGATGTCGAATGAAACCATAAAAATGCTTTGGGGGCCAAATCTGTCAAAACTCTAACTAATTTTATAACTAGGACCTAAAATGAAGTCGACCTGAAGTTTAGGGGTAAAACCTGCCAAATTCAAAAGATGGAGTTTTCTTCGTCCAAAAGTGTAAATAATCCAAAGATATTCAAACAAGGACTATTTTGCCAACGAATTATAGTTGTGGGTATAAATTGTCATTTTTGAAACAACAAGGGTAAAAATTGTCAATTTATAAAAGTTGAGGGGTAAAAATTGTCATTTTAAGAAAGTTCAAGGGTATAAACTGTCAATATATGAAACTATAAGGGTAAAAGGTGTAACATTTTGAAGGTCCAACTATTATGGATCCAAGTAGCATTGTTACTTGTTAGACGAATTGAATAAATCCAAATCAATCTAAGTAAGAAACTCTAACACTTTGTTTATTTCTAATGCGGAATCTTTAAAACAAACAATGAAGAACACAGGTGTTAACTAACTTCCTAATTCTTATTAGTTCTCACAATGTCGTACAATGTCACACAACTCACGTACGTAAAACTATTGCCTTAGGGTTCCTTTTATACAAAAGGAAACCCTAGATATAAAACGTGTAGAAGGATATATGTATCTTCTATTAAGATAACTACGTATCCTTTCCTAACTTATAGCTAACAAACTTTCCTATAAAATATAAATAGACTTAACTGATACAGTCAAACAGACTTAACTAAGTAATACTGCCTACCAGACTTAACAATGAGTAGACAGACTTAACTATTACAATACTAACACTAACAGACCTAACTACGAAAACCCAGCAGACTTAAGTCTGTTCTTCTCATTAAGTCTTCTCTTTGATAATTCCCAACAATCCTCCCCTAACTTGATCTTCATACTTCATGAACTTCAAGTTCCTTCTGAATAAGCTCTTTGAGGATTGAATCTTGAACTCTTGGAATTATCTAACTCAGCAAACTCTTCAATACATCATATCTGATCTTTATGAAGCAACTTTGACTTTAATAATCTTTTCGCCATCTGATCTGCAATCCACCTGATTTTTTCAACAACCATGACCATCTGTACATCAATTCTTTTAAGTTTCATGCTATTCTCATCACTTCCGGGTGTGTAAACTCCTGTGAGAGGCGAATCATTGAAAACTAATGGATTTGATGTCTCTTTACCAGATAGCCATTACTACTGGAGTAGCCAATGTTTTGGTGTATAAGACCATGGTACATTGATAACCATATGATTTTTAGCAAACCATCAGCAATCAATGGATTTGTTTTCTCTTTACCAAAAGCCGTTTGCTTTTGGACT
This sequence comes from Artemisia tridentata subsp. tridentata, assembly GCA_021014915.2. Lineage (NCBI taxonomy): Eukaryota > Viridiplantae > Streptophyta > Magnoliopsida > Asterales > Asteraceae > Artemisia > Artemisia tridentata. The sequence continues at coordinate 225,726,949 of CP139508.1, forward strand.
AGCCAATTCTTTGGTGGAATTTCACCTCACCTTGGTGAATTGATTACCAGTTATGGTTTTTCCAATGCCTTTACCACAAGCCATAATCTTGTGGGCTAGTCAACTCTTCACTATCTCAGATATGGTGAGTTGAATACCATACAATTTTTGGCAAATTTTCAGCCATAAACGGATTTGGAGTATCTTTACCAAAGCAATTTACATTGGATTAGCCAGTCCTTTTGTGGGTTAGACATGGTGGACTGATAACCATTTGTTGTGTCAGTGCTTAGAGCACCTTCACCAAGTGAGAAGTTCCAATAATCTCACTTAACTACTTGAAAATTCTTTCAAACATTCTCAAATACCTCAAGTTGCTTTCTTTAGTGACTGCAACTTAATCAAGTCTAACAACTGATTACATACTTCATCATCCTTATATCCCAACAGCTTCTTCTCAAGCATAGCCTTGCATACCCTAGGTGGTAGGGGATACTCCACTTCAGCCAACATATAGATGTGAGCACTCTGCAATGATAAGCAATGTACCTGACAACTCTCAAAGTACATCCACCAAACAATTTCTTTTTGGTAAGGCAGCTTCCATACCTCATCAGTTTTCAATGGTGGCTCAAACATGACTTTTAAGTCTCCCCATAACACTCTTTCAAACTCCTCCTCTGGTATAATGTCTCCATGCCTAATGTTCACCAACTTATACAAATCCTTAAGATCATCCCTACTTAAGTCATGCAACAATCCAGGAAAGTTAACATAAACCACCTCTGTGTAATCTTCCCTGATGATCTGATATGCAGCCCTCAACCCAATTTTTTTATCTAATACTGCACAACTTTTGCTGGTTCTTTGGAGCTTTCAGGGATTGATCCCATGGTGAACTCTTCAGATGATGGCTCTTCTTCTTCTTGTACATCCTTAGCCTTTGACTTGCCTTTCCTTGCTGCACTCTATCTTCTTGTCTATACCAAGACAGGCTTCTTCTCCTCGTCTTTCACTTCAGTTGTTGCCTTCTTAGATGGTTGCTCAACAATTTTCTCAGCTTCAACAACTGGTTCAGACTCTGTTGACTTTTTTCTTTTGAAACACCATTTTATAGAGTCTTCATAATCAATAGGTTTATAACCTTTATCTCTTTCAAAAGCCTTAAGATACATGACCTCAACTTCTTCATATGACTTCCCTTTCAACTGTTCCATTGTTGAGTGCATGATGTTCTTTAGATATAACTTCATATACTGCATCTTTTCTTGTTTTGACTCCTTCTTAGTAGAACTTTTTCTTTTCTGAGTCTGCTTGATCCTTGACATCAAATCTCCCAAAGTATCTGACTCCTCCTTCTTAGCATTTATGAAGTCTGCTAGTTCTTTTGCCCTTTCCTCTGCTGACATATTTTTATTTTCCTTGAGTTCTTCATATTTTGCTTTCAACTCAGAATCACCCTCAATCATGGATATAATAGGATCATCTGTAGACTCTTCTGACAACCTTTTTGCCAGCAGCTCATCTTGTCTTTTGATTTGTTCCAATCTTTCTTTCTCAGCTGCATCTTCTGCTAGAAGTCTAGCAATCTCAGCTTGAGATGCTTCCTCTTCTCTTTCTTGTCTCTTGGATTTCTTTGTTTTAGGAGTTTCAACCAAGATTTTTTTTTCCTTCCCTTTGTCTTCCAACAGACTTAACTCCTTCTTGATCCTGAGCAGACTTAACATCAACAGACTTAACTCCATCACCAGTATTAACACCAGACTTAATTCCTTCCTTCTCACCAGCTTTAATTACTTCATCTTCATCTTCAGATTCACTCACCACTAGCTTCCTCTTTAGCTTCTTGTGATGTATAATTTGGCTTAAAGATTGAGCTAGAGTCTCTGCTGCTTCTAAGGCATCTGAACTTATACTGCTTCTAAGGCATCTGGACTTATATCCTTTGCAGCAACAGATTTGGTATGAGAAGGTGTTTTAAATCATTGTTCTGTGCTCAAACTCTTCCTCGGTTTGGAAGAATTTTTGGCTTAACCCTCCTCATCACTAAATGTAACTCTTTTGGTCTTCATAACCTTTTCCATTTTCTTCACCTTCCTAACCAAAGTAACAACAGCTCCACTTAATGCTTTATTTGCCTTCTCAAAAGCTGATATTCTTTGAACCAGAGAAGGCACCAATTGCAGAAGACCTTCCACAGTCATGGAATTAGGTTCCTCCTCCTGAACAGGACTTAGAACTTGGGTTTGTTGTGGAGAGGGTGTAGAAGATGGTGGTTGAGGTGTAGGAGACCTTGGTGGAGGTGTGGATGATCTTGGTTGTGGTGTGGGTGACCTTTGTTTTTCCTGGGGTTGCTCCTTGATGCAGCGAAAAGTGTACCGCTTTTAGGGGGTCATTTAAGCCCTAAATCGTATTTATTTGATCAAATATTGCCCTAAATCGTTCCTTTTGTCATTTTAGGTACTTTGGAGAAGAAATCTGGAAAAGGAAGCATTTTGGACGTTTTTGGAGCATAAAAGTGAAGAAAACGACAAAGTCTCAAATTCGGCTGGAAAAGTACCTGTGACGGCGTCAAGTATTGCTCTTGACGGCGTCATGGCTTGGCAAAAGAGGTGGATATGACAAAATACACGTGACACGCCAGTGAGTTTTGCATTGGAATTCTGACGGCGTCACCCTTTAAGGTGATCAAGGCCATCATGGTTTAAGCTAAAGAGAGACGGCGTCAAGCCCTAGTCTGACGGCGTCAAGAAGGCCATCCGGGAACCCTAAACGCGGCGAGGTGACGGCGTCACACTCCATAACGTGACGCCGTCAGATCTGTTTTCCTATATATAGTTTTGCAATTTTTAGTCATTAGTGTGGAACTTTGTGTGCAACCTTTTGGGAGGAAACCCTAATACGATTTTAGCAGCTTTTTCAAGGTTTTTTACCTTGAGATCTTCCATGTTACATTGAAGATAAGTTATCAATTAATCATTCAATATGTCTATGTGTTGTTTGATTCTATCTTGTTCTTGTCTTTTGTTTAACATGCTAGGCTAGGTTTTCTTTGTGTTTGCTTAGATCTAATGAAACCTAACTATTGATTATTGGTTATTAGTGTGTTATTAATTGTATTGGATGATTGTTTATCGATGTTAGGCTTAAGAAAACTGGCTAACTTCCTATACGGTAACTTGCTTGAACGTCTTAAGAAACATGAACCAATGCGTACTAAGGTTTTTATGGTTGTATTTAATGCATGAGCGAATTCTAGTGATCCCATGTTAGGAGCTTCTTAGCCGGCTCGACATAGGAGTGAAGTAGGAGCTTGTAGAGTTGGGGAAGTACGTACGCCACCCCACGATTGGTATTAAGGAATACACCCGTCATCCACGCAATTAATACACACTAATCAACCGGTAAAAGATAGTTAGGGAGTAAGGAAATCTAAGTAAACACATTTCTCTCCATATAAGTTCCACCACAACCTTTTTATTTTCAGTTATTTTATTTTATTTGCAATTGTAGTTATTTGGGTTAGTTGACTAGCAACTAATTCCGCCCACTCCTTCAACCTCGAGATTTTACTTGCTTTCTAAAAAATATAAAAATACAAAAAGAATCTTCCTCCACCCTTAGACCTAATTAGAGTAGTTTTTCATACCTAACGAACACTATTCCCTGTGGAGAATGATCAATACCCCGTACTTACCACTACACTATACTACATCGGTCAGGTACACTGCCTGGTGGGGTTGTAAGCCTCTTGAGATCCCTCGAGAGGTAAAACCTGTTGTAAGGTTGCAAAACCACGCATCAAGTTTTTGGCGCCGCTGCCGGGGAATAGTTATTGTTTAGGTTGAATTTTTATTTTATTAAGTCTAATCACTAGATTCCTTTCTAGTGAGATTTTTTATTTTATTTTTCTAGGTTTTCTTTAGTCTATCTTTTTTCTTCGTTTCTTTGTTCGTAACCATTACCATCCGACATCATGGAAGGTGGTAATATCCTCGATCCCAACAACCCACCACAACAACCACCACAACCTCCTAGAGCCCGTACCTTAGGAGAGTATTCCCGTCCTAGCCATCAAGGCTATCGAAACACCATTGAGCTCACTCAAGGAGCCAATGTCACTCCCTTGCGATCCGACACCATCCGGATGGTGCAAAGCGGATGCGCATTCCATGGACTTCGTTCCGAAGATCCTAATCAACACCTCAAGGACTTTCTCAAAATTGTTGATTCCATAGACCTTGATGTTGCCACTTGAGAGACGACCCGACTGTGTCTCTTTCAATTCTCTCTGCGGGACCAAGCTAGTCAATGGCTAGAACGTCTACCCGCAGGATCCATCACCTCTTGGGATGATCTCACCACTCGTTTCCTCGCTTAGTTTTTCCCACCGGGAAGAACTACCAAGCTAAGGAATGATATCTTGATGTTCCAACAACGTCAAGGCGAAACCCTCTACGAGGCATGGACTCGATTCAAGGACTTACTCCAAAAAGTCCCTCACCATGGCATAGAACTTTGGCTCCAAGTCCAAATCTTCTATGACCATATCAATCTCTGCACGAGGCAAACCATTGACCAATCGGCCGGTGGTAAGCTACGTGATCTAAGTGCGGAACAATCATGGGCTCTCCTAGAAGATCTTGCTCTTTACGACAACTAAAGTTGGAATGATCCCCGTGATTTGAATAAAATGGTCAAGGCAATATCTTTGCCTTCGAACAATTCAAGCACTTCTGACCGTAGGATGATAGAACTTGAAGACCAAGTCAAGTTTCTTATGAAATCCTACGAGGCTCCTAAACCTTCAGGCCAAGTGAACAAAATCACTTCTTCGTGTAAATTATGTAGTGGTCCCCACGACACTCATGATTGCATGGAACTCCCCAAACAGGCTTTCAAAGAATTCGCATCCTCGCGAATCGATAAGGCGGGAGATAAGTGGCTCACCACTAATTATGGACCCAAGAATTCTGAAGATAGGTTTGAGGCATGGAAGAGTAAGCCAAATTTTAGTTGGAACCAAACTCGAAGCGTAACATTCAATGACTCTCCCCCACTCACCTGGTCTGAACATTATCCTCATCAGCATACGCATAAACAACAAAATCGCGAGGAATCACTGCAAAAATTCATTCTCTCTCAAGAAACACAGCTCTCCAAACTTGAGAATCAATTCAGACAACAGCAAGTTGATATGAACAACAAGGTTGATAACCTGTTAAAGGTTATCAATAATCGCATTGCTGGCAGGTCAACTTGTGAGTTGGCACGAGTCAATGAGGTCAAATCTGTCACGGTGACTCACCAAACACCCCCTCCTGTAAAAATCAAGCACCCTAGTAAACTCTTCAAACATATATCACAAAACAGAAAAGAAACTAGGGATACTCATACCCCTTCAAAGCCACTCCACTTCGTGAACACCATTACAACAATACCTATTCCTAAACCCAACCTGGACCAACAATCAACTGAGAATGTGGACAGTAAAATGGAGGGTGAAGTTCCCGAAAAGAACCCCGAGGCGCCCGGCGACTATCTAGACTCACCAAAGAACTCTAGTACAAGAGAGGTGAGTGATGAGGAGGGCTTGGAAGAGAAATCCGAAATGCCTCATGGGCTCCCAGGACTACCAGACAGCCCCCTGGTGGAGGAACTTGAGAGGGGCACAGCAAAGCTGCCTATGGGATTTGGAGAGAGAATAGAGGATGGCGCTCCCAGGGTCTTTAAGATATCTTGCACCACTAGGAAAAAGTTTATAAAAGATGCCTACATAAACCCCAACTCTTCTATGAATGCAATATCCCTTTCTCTATATAACGAAGCCTTCACCAAACAGGTCAAATATGAGGGGTTTAATATCATCGGGGTAATAAGAAGGGTACCAATTGTGATAGAAAAGTTCCTCTTTCATATCGAGCTAACTATATTTAATAACATGAACTCGATCATCATCCCATCCTTAACTAGCCTTGTTCTAGGCAAACCATTCATAAAAGCAACAGGAGTGATACTCGATGAGGATGATAGTAGTGCATTGTTTACCGATGGTGTCAGGAAAGTGATTTTTCGGGATGGCAGTGAAGAAGTGAATGAGTATCAACCATCAGCAATTTGCAACACATTGGGGCTACACGGTAGAAGGCCTGGCCGAATTAAGCGACGTGATCCGAATAATCTCAAAATACCTTGCATGATTGGTCACAAGCATTTTTATAATGTTTACATTGACACATGTTTACCCAAAAATGTGATGTCCTTGTTTCATTATAACAACATTTGCAGATGGGGGATGATTCATAAAGGGAAGGATGACATTGGCATAGATGATGATGTACAGGTGTTTGTAGGAAATATGACATTCACTATGAGCTTCGCAATCGTCGATAATATCGAAAAGTACATCGATCCCAGGTTATCACAAGTTGTTTTTGGGGCACCTTTTTGCAAGGCCACAAGCTTGGTTGTGGACGAGCTCAATGGGATCATGACTTTCACCGATGGGATTAGGGAAATCTCATACCAAACGCCTTACAAGATGAGAGAATTCAAGGAGATCGATTATGGAGGGCTCGATAGGTTAAGTTCCCAACTCGTGTTATGTGATGATGATGTAAGAAGAGGATGTAAGGACACTTTTGACCTGTCGAGTGGATTCTTTAAGCATGTTAAGGAGCTTAGTTCTAAATACCAAAACAATCCTTTTGATCTCGAGGACCCGAAATACCTTTACTATGAAAGTGATTCTGATAGAGAATCAAAGGGGAACCTAGAAACCGTGACCAATGATGGAGTCACGTAATGTACATGACTTTGAGTCTAGCTACAAGACTCGTTAATAAAGAAAAGCGCTTCTTGGGAGGCAACCCAAGCTTTATTTGCTTTGTGTGTTTATTTGTTTGTTTGTTTGATTTTATTTGCTTCCGTATGTATGTTTAATTTTTATTATTATTGATTCATGTTCAAAACTTAATTGTGAAAATGCTTTATCTTGTTTTTAACTTCGTCTTAACTACATATAAAGGTATTTTGCAAAAGATAAGTGTAAGGGAAATCCAAATCGGTTTATTAGAACAAATGAACATGAATCGTAACAATAATAAATTAACATACATATTAGTAATTGTTAGAGTCAAATGCTTGTATCGAGTCATAATGATGTTTTGCAGGAATTCCAGGAAGTAAGGTATAGGTTTTTCCAGAAATTTTCCGGAAACTTAACATGAGAATTCGGTCAGATCATTTCTGACGGCTTCAGGCCTTACAACCTGACGGCGTCAGGTTTTAATTTTCTAAAATTTTTGAAAGTTTTGTTTTTCTTCCGGAATCATAAAAAGTTTTTATTAAATCTCTAACTTATAAACTCCAGGAATCTGCAAAATAATCATTCCACAAGCATTATATCCTTATACAGATTTATCCCGCCGATGTTATGCAGGTTTTCGTGTTTGTTTTCTCAGGTTTAACAGGTTATTTTGGACAAGGAGATGTATGTGGAATCTAGCTTTTGGCGATGCATTAGTCTTGGAGCTTCTACATTACCTTGGAAGAAGATCTAACCATGTTACCTCTTTATCCACCGAACGAATCAGGGGAGTATTTGATTTCATTCTTTTACCTTATTTACTTTTACATCTTGTTATTTGAACGTTGGGGACAATGTTCATCTTAAGTGTAAGGGGGGGGGGTAAAGTACGATACTTTAGAGAATGCTATTACGCTTGATTTTTGTTTATTTGATGGTAGATGTGTAATAAAACTGAGATAAATACCTGTTAGGGCAATTTTAGTGCCAAATTTAATTTTTTTTACAACATTTAGCAATGAAACTTTGATCTTAATGAGCGTCTCATGGATAGGAGTTATATGACTAGCACAAAACCGTACCACTAAAAAATTTTCCACCCCCAAATATGTGAGGTTCGCCCCTAGAATTGGTAGGAAAAGCAGTTATGCTATGATGTGTGTGCCGGTAGCACTTAGATTCTAGAACTTGCGTTAGGACCATTCCGAGGCCACAAGTGAGACTACATTCGTGTAGTTAGATTTACTACATGATAAGAGGCATTAGGATTAACCCATTGTTTTACACATGTGTTTTTGTTATAATTACGTTGGCTACATTGGTCAAGTAATTCTCCCACACCCTTTGCGTTGTACTCAATTTTTAGTACACGATACCCCTAGTACACCCCTCAGAGCCTATCTTTTCGTTTCGACCTTTAAGCATTTTACTTAAAGGAAGAATTATTTTACACCCCACTTAAATGTACACCCAAATCGCCTTAGCCTACCTTGTATGCACTCACCTTTAGTGCATTATTGTGACAACATTTGTTTAAACCCCAAGTTAATTATCTAATTGATTACATGGTTGCTAAGTCGAGTCATATCCTTGTACATATTGTTTTGGGACGATTGGGACTCATGGGTAAAGTACTAGTGTAATGGAGTAATGGGGAAGAACAACATTATTACCCCCATATGTGCTAAATATTTTTAAAAGTACTCCAAGTTTTTCGATTATCTTAATTTGAGTCATTAGAATAGTTATTTGTAAAGTTATGTAAAAGTTCAAGTTTAAGGGGAATGCAACGCCCCTATGATGTATTATTTTGGATGGTAGGGCAAGTGTGTATGCAAAAAAAAAAAAAAAAAAAAAAAAAAAAAAGAAAAAAAAAAAAAAAAAAAAAAAAAAAACATACGGACTACCATCCTGTTTCATTTTATGTTTATTTTATGTTTTTGTTATTTTGTTTTTAGCTTAAGTCGAGTCTAGTCTTGGGTTAGCAACATTGTATAGTACATGTAATTAATCAAGATCTTTAACTCGCCACCAGTAAAATATCCCTTATCCAACAAATCCGTGTTTATCATATCCCTACACCCAATGTTATAACCCGTTTAAAATCCCTCTTTGATAGTTTATCTTAGGTGCTTACGCCTAGTGGAGGAGGTTTTTGATCCTTTCCCAAGCCTATGGTAATCTATTTGCTATGACAGGTAGTGAGAGATATCATCCGTTTTCATTTATGAGATTTATTTTGATGACACCTGAGAGATGTGAGTATCTAAACACTACTTGTGAGGTGCTAGTTTGTAATCTCTGTGCTTATTATGATTAAAGTGGAACGACTATTTGTTGTAATTACTTTTATATTAGCGTTAAATGACCCCTAACTTGTATTTTGATTAGAATAAAAGCGCATTTGCTTGAGGACAAGCAAATCTCAAGTGTAAGGGTATTTGATGAAGCGAAAAGTGTACCGCTTTTAGGGGGTCATTTAAGCCCTAAATCGTATTTATTTGATCAAATATTGCCCTAAATCATTCCTTTTGTCATTTTAGGTACTTTGGAGAAGAAATCTGGAAAAATAAGCATTTTGGACGTTTTTGGAGCATAAAAGTGAAGAAAACGACAAAGTCTCAAATTCGGCTGGAAAAGTACATGTGACGGCGTCAAGTATTGCTCTTGACGGCGTCATGGCTTGGCAAAAGAGGTGGATATGACAAAATACACGTGACGCGCCAGTGAGTTTTGCATTGGAATTCTGACGGCGTCACCCTTTAAGGTGATTAAGGCCATCATGGTTTAAGCTAAAGAGAGACGGCGTCAAGCCCTAGTCTGATGGCGTCAGACCTTGATAAGCCAGAGCGGATTTTGGAGGACTAAAGAGGGACGGCGTCAAGAAGGCCATCCGGGAACCCTAAACACGGCGAGGTGACGGCGTCACACTCCATAACGTGACGCCGTCAGATCTGTTTTCCTATATATAGTTTTGCAATTTTTAGTCATTAGTGTGGAACTTTGTGTGCAACCTTTTGGGAGGAAACCCTAATACGATTTTAGCAGCTTTTTCAAGGTTTTTTACCTTGAGATCTTCCATGTTACATTGAAGATAAGTTATCAATTAATCATTTAATATGTCTATGTGTTGTTTGATTCTATCTTGTTCTTGTCTTTTGTTTAACATGCTAGGCTAGGTTTTCTTTGTGTTTGCTTAGATCTAATGAAACCTAACTATTGATTATTGGTTATTAGTGTGTTATTAATTGTATTGGATGATTGTTTATCGATGTTAGGCTTAAGAAAACTGGCTAACTTCCTATACGGTAACTTGCTTGAACGTCTTAAGAAACATGAACCAATGCGTACTAAGGTTTTTATGGTTGTATTTAATGCATGAGCGAATTCTAGTGATCCCATGTTAGGAGCTTCTTAGCCGGCTCGACATAGGAGTGAAGTAGGAGCTTGTAGAGTTGGGGAAGTACGTACGCCACCCCACGATTGGTATTAAGGAATACACCCGTCATCCACGCAATTAATACACACTAATCAACCGGTAAAAGATAGTTAGGGAGTAAGGAAATCTAAGTAAACACATTTCTCTCCATATAAGTTCCACCACAACCTTTTTATTTTCAGTTATTTTATTTTATTTGCAATTGTAGTTATTTGGGTTAGTTGACTAGCAACTAATTCCGCCCACTCCTTCAACCCCGAGATTTTACTTGCTTTCTAAAAAATATAAAAATACAAAAAGAATCTTCCTCCACCCTTAGACCTAATTAGAGTAGTTTTTCATACCTAACGAACACTATTCCCTGTAGAGAATGATCAATCCCCCGTACTTACCACTACTGTAACACCCCAACCCGGCAAGGGTAGAAGCATCACATTATGGTGACAAATCAAAGAATACATACATAATCTCAGCGGAAGCCAATAAACATAGTCATGAAATAAACCAAGTCAACACGACTGGAATTCAATACATAAGTCTCAAATGAAAGGAAGAAATAATCCCAAGGAAATACATAACGAAATAGATCCAAAATCCAAATGCTGAAATAAAATGGTAAGACTAGGGTAGGACATCATCTAAGGCAAAAGCTCCTCTAACTCTCATCCCAAGCATAAATCCATCTCCCAGCTAAATACCTGCCGCACACGGAAAAGAAAACGTGCGGCTGAGCTTACAAAGCCCAGTGAACAGATACATAATACAACAAAGATAATGAAACAGAAACATAATGAAGCACTGGGAAATATCATAAGGTATAAATCAGACAAAATGGGTAAAAGAGAAGAATAGGATAGTCATCTACCACGAGCCCATACTCAAAGTCATATCTCAACATCATAATACTCAAAGTCAAGATCTCACAATCAGAGGGGATACCTCTCAGGCAACCAGATAATATGAGGGGTGTCCTCATGTATCAAAAGGGGTGGAGTGATCAGCTCCCATAAATGTGAAAGGCGTGTATAGCACACATGCACCAGTCACCTCAAAGTCATACTCAAAGTCATAGTTAAATCCACTAAACATACATGCCTAGGATTGCAATCCATACGCCCCCACTCAAAGTCATCTCAAAATCATAATCTCAGAATCATAATGGCCATATCATAATATAAAAGGGGACGGCGTGAGAAATCACTCCCCCACACAGGAGTCATGCCAGTGGTGCATCACAGACATGGCCAGGTTACCTTCCTGGCTAGGAAACAAAAAGGTGGCTCGGGTATCAAACTAAGAGTCAGGTCTCAAGGTCATGCAAACGGGTTCATCTCAAAGTCATATCAAAGCATATCTCAAGGTCATGTCAAAAGTGAATCTCAAAGTCATATGAAAAGGTTCATATCAAAAAGGTTCATAGAAAAAGGGTCATAGCAAAGGTTCATAGCTCAACATCGAAGCATAGGTGATAAGACACCCTTTCTCAAAAGGGTAGAGTATCCGTACCTTATGACGTAGCACACACAGAAACAAAGCACTAATAAAAGAAGACAGCTCAGAATCTCTCCTTCTTCACACCTAAAGAAGTAGAGGGGAATTACAAATCATTCTTAATTAATCATCTTTCCATTTTAAGTAACTTTCCCTTTTTAGTAAGTTTCCACTTTTAGAAAGTTTCCATAATTAGAAGGTTTCCACTTTTAGCAATATTTAGCACATAGCTTAATTAGGTCAATATTTGCTGGAAATAAAGTATCTTTATCATATTTACACCTTTGGTCCTCAGGTTCTCATGATTTACATTTTATACCCCTGAACTTCCAAAATTACATTTTAAACCTTCAAACAAGCATAATTACTCATTAAACCCTTGGTTTATCAAATTTACCTCATGAGTACTTATTTTAGTGAGTTATACAATCAGACCTTTAATTATTCCATATTTACACATTAGGTCCCTCCATTTAATAAAGTTACATATTAAGTCCTTAGAATTTACATTTAAATCATTAATTAATAATAATTACATATTAGCCCAATAAATATCCAAATTTTCACCTTAGACCCTGAATATCATTAATAACACAAATCGACCTCAACTTTTCAGAAATTACATGTTTAGTCCTTGTATTTATTAAATTTCCAAATCGAATTAACAAATACAACTAAATTCATTTTCTCATGAATTTTACATATAGACCCTTCATTTTATAATTTTTACAGGTCACCCATGATTTATATAACATAACAAAAATAGCCCATGAATTTTATAATTGACAAAACACCCCCTTTCATATTTATTTACAAATCGGTAAATACAATTTTTAACCAAATAAAACCCTAATCGAATCCCATCATTATGCAATCATTTCAACATCATTTTCATTCACTTTTAATCAGATCTAATCCTTGTTGAACCCTAGTTTTCTCGTTAGGTATTTTATTCTTATTTTCCCTTTTAGCCGATTATAACATAATTCACCCAAAAATAGTTTTACGCCTCAATAAATCAAATAAGCATTTTTCTAGTGTCATATTATGATCATAGAGCCCACGAAAATTATTCACTAGGCCTGGAAAAATCGCATGCATGATATCTTGATTTATTTCGATTCTAGGGTTTAATAACACATGAATTACCATACGAATTATATACAATGCATGGATCATTTTTATTATTTTTCTTAGGATATATACGATCATTAGAGGCTAGGAAAAATACCAGAAGATTTTTAGAACGAGTGAATAAGGCCACACGATTTATTTCTTCTCGGATGGATAATCGACAAGGGAAGAATTCACCACGACTCCAAATGGGATCAAATCACCTTGTACACATTTTTCGCAGATTACACATGATATAAGAACTCCAGGAAAAATGAGAATCGAATTTTACAAAGCTTTGTTGAATTTTAAACGAAATTACCTTAAAAGTGAGTTAGCGATAGAAATAAATCCACCACAAATGAATCGGGCAACAAATGAACTCAACACGATTTTTCTAGGATTCCTTGAATTGTGTTTGAACTCAGAAAAATGCCTTGGTAATTTTTGTGGATCGAATGGAGGCTATGGAAATTTCTTTGTGTTTTTCTTTCTACTCGGCAATTAGGGTTTGAGATAAACAAGATGTGGATTAGTGTTTAATAGAGAATGCCGAGTCATAGGAGGGAGGGTTGACCAGAAATTTCGGCTAAATTGGTTAGGCAAATATTTGATTGCTTATCTTCCTTAATTACACATTTTAATACATTTTAAATTCTAATAAAACTAAATATTATTCATTCGGTATAAATAGGGGTATTTTAGTCTTTTTGCCACTTGTATAAATGTTAAATGAGATTGTAAAAATTATTTGGGATCATAACATGTGCATTGCCAGAATTTTGGAATTTATTTGATACATTATAAGCTTTTAATTAAATTTTAAACTAGCAGGGGCATTTTGGTAATTTTACATGCTTTCGGATTTTAGGTGTTACAACTTCTTCCCCTCTAAAAGAAAATTTTCGTCCCCGAAATTTGCAAAGAATCAGAATGAAACGAATCGGAAACAAAATAGAGACATACCAGAATCAGAAAACAAAGTGAGGATAACTAGCTCGAATAGACTCCTCGGTCTCCCAGGTAGCTTCCCGCTCTGGGTGGTTCCGCCAAAGAATCTTAACAAAAGGAATAACTTTACGTCTCATAACTCGCTCTTGGCGATCAAGGACAGCTTCCGGCTCCTCCGGAAGAGACATATCGGGCTGGATCTGATCAAAAGGATAAGACACCACATGCAGAGGATGATAATTGTATCCCCTCAGAAGAGATACATGAAAGACGTCGTGAACATGTGATAACTGCGGAGGAAGAGCCAAACGATACGAAACTTCTCCGATACGATCCAAAATCTCAAACGGTCCGATGAATCGAGGACTGAGCTTGCCCTTAATTCCAAAACGTTTAACTCCTCGAAACGGCGAAACCTTAAGAAATACCCGATCACCAACGCAGAACTCCAAATCACGCCTATGCTTGTCAGCGTAACTCTTTTGACGAGCCCTAGCTTCCTTTAACTTTTCCCTAGCAACATCCACTTTCTCAGTAGCGATCTGAACTAACTCCGGTCCCTCAATAACGCGTTCACCTACCTCGTTCCAACAAACCGGAGCCCTACATTTCCGACCATATAACATCTCGAAGGGAGCCATACGAATACTCGCGTGCCAACTGTTGTTATATGCGAACTCTACCAAACACAAATAATCGTCCCAGCTACCAGTCCACTCCAAGGCACATGCCCTCAACATGTCCTCTAAAGTCTGAATGGTCCTCTCCGACTGACCATCCGTCTGCGGGTGAAAAGCTGTACTGAACTTAAGGCGCGTATCCCATGCCTTGTGCAATCCCTTCCAGAAGCGTGACGTAAACCGAGGATCCCTATCTGATATAATAGCCGTAGGCATGCCATGAAGCCTAACGATTTCCTGCTGAAATATGTCCGCCAATTTACTAACACTGTAATCCACACGAATAGGGAGGAAGTGAGCAGACTTGGTTAGTCGATCGACGACCACCCAAATCGCATCATGCTTCCTACGAGTAAGAGGTAAACCAGTCACAAAATCCATGGAAATTTCCTCCCATTTCCACTTCGGAATCTCCAATGGCTGAAACAACCCACTAGCTCTCTGGTGTTCAATCTTGACCTGCTGGCAAGTCAAACACTTAGACACAAACGAAGCCACATCCTGTTTCATGCCACTCCACCAGAAATGTTGCTTAAGGTCCCGGTACATCTTGGTAGAACCAGGATGTATAGTGAAAGGGGAGCTATGAGCCTCTGATAGAACAGCCTCACGAAGCTCCGGATCGTTGGGAACACAGAGACGATCCTCAAACCACACTACACCGGAATCATCAACTCTAAACTCTGATTGCTTGCCGTCCTCAACATTTTGAACTATAGCCCACAGCTCACCATCCTCTTTCTGAGCTTCCTTAATTCGCAGGATAAGATTGGACTCTACCGTAAGGCTAGCCCAATAACCACCATGACCTCGAACACAAAACTCCACATCAAGAAGCTCTAAATCATGTAAAATACGGGGCTCAAATTCCAAACTCGCAATCATACCGGACTTCCTACTCAGAGCATCGGCGACTACATTTGCTTTACCGGGATGATACTGGATATTAGCATCATAGTCTTTCAGAAGCTCTAACCAACGCCTCTGCCTCATATTCAACTCTTTCTGGGTGAAAATGTATTTAAGACTCTTATGATCGGTGAAGATGTCACAAGTCTCTCCATACAAATAATGGCGCCAAATCTTTAGCGCGAAAACCACAGCTGCTAACTCTAGATCATGCGTCGGATAGTTCATCTCATAAGGCTTCAGCTGCCTCGAAGCATATGCTATCACTTTCCCATGCTGCATCAAAACGCATCCTAAACCCTTCTTCGATGCATCGCTATATATCTGGAACCCGCCGGAACCTGATGGAAGAGTCAAGATAGGTGCTGACACTAACCGCTTCTTCAACTCCTCAAAGCTACTCTCTCGCTCATCAGTCCAAATAAACTTTTCCCCTTTCCTCATCAATTGTGTTAAAGGCAATGCAAGACGCGAAAAGCCCTCAACAAATCTCCTATAATACCCAGCGAGACCTAGAAAACTCCTCACTTCCGTCACATTTGTAGGTCTTGGCCATTTCGTGATAGCCTCAACCTTTGCCGGATCCATCGTGATGCCGTCTGCAGAAACTATGTGACCCAAGAAAGCCACTCGATCCAACCAAAACTCGCACTTTGAAAACTTCGCATACAATTTCTGCTGTCGAAGAATCTCCAGAACCGTACTAAGATGTTGCTCGTGTTCCGCCTCGGTTTTAGAGTACACAAGGATATCATCTATGAAGACAATGACGAACTTATCGAGAAATTCATGGAATACCCGGTTCATTAGGTCCATAAACACAGCAGGAGCATTGGTCAACCCGAAAGGCATAACCAAAAATTCATAATGACCATACCGAGTGCGAAAGGCCGTTTTGGGAACATCCTGCTCCCTCACCCTAAGCTGGTGATATCCAGACCTCAGATCGATTTTAGAGAAATGCCTCGCTCCTTGCAACTGGTCGAATAGATCATCAATGCGAGGAAGAGGATAGCGGTTACGAATCGTAATACGGTTAAGCTCCCGATAATCGATACAAAGACGCATGCTCCCGTCTTTCTTCTTAACAAACAACACGGGAGCACCCCAAGGAGATACGCTAGGACGAATAAAACCGTTTTCCAATAGTTCTTGCAATTGCTCCTTTAATTCCTTTAATTCAATCGGTGCCATGCGGTAAGGAGCTTTAGTTATGGGTTCAGCACCCGGAATCAGATCAATGCTAAATTCGACTTCCCTGACAGGAGGAATGCCAGGAAGTTCATCCGGAAATACATCGGCAAAATCGCGCACAGTACGAATACTATCAATGCTAGGTACATCAACAGAGGTATCTTTAATAGAAGCAAGAAAACCAAGACAGCCATGCGAAATCAAAGTCCGGGCTTTCATAGCCGAAATAATCTTTACAGATTTCAGAGGTTGAGAACCAGAATAAACATAATCAGGATGGTGAAGATCACCAAAGATCACCTTACGAGCATAACAATCAATGGTCGCCTTATGGGCAGCTAACCAGTCCATGCCCAGAATAACATCAAAATCAACCATGTCAATGGGAAGAAGGTTCGCAGAACGAATACGATCATCGAAACGGAGAGGGCACTTAACATACTCAACATCAATAATCACATGAGTTTTCATCGGGGTAGCAATAGATATACGATTCATTAATTTTGTGGGTTTAATGTTTATTTTATTTGCAAGAGAAGTGGATATGATAGAATGTGTAGCACCGGTGTCAAATAAAACAAAAACAGTACGATCTCCAATATGTAGAAAACCCGTAATAGTACCTGAGGTGCTAGCCGCCTGATCACGAGTCAAAGAATAAACCCGTCCCGAAGTAGGAGCTGTCCTAGAATCAACTTTAGGTTCACCAGCATTCTTCCTAGGGCAGTCCTTGACTTTGTGCTGATTAGATCCACACCAGAAACAAGCACCAGAAGCTTTGTAACACGGACCTGGATGAGACTTCCCACATGAAGCACATGTAGGAGGAGGAGGTAGAATCTCATCAGCCTTCTTCTGACCTGACGATCCCGACTGCTGATACTGCTGAGTATCCCGGCGCCTTTATTACCACCCTGACCCTGACGGTCACCACCATACCGACCATAATCCTGACGACCCTGGTTCCTAGAATCCTGTCTCCTATAATCACCACCTCGGTCCTGGCGACCCCGCTGATCATGTCCATGGTCCTGACGGCCCCGAAAATCCTGTCTCTGGTCCTGACGACCATGACCCCGAGAATCCTGCCTTTGGTCCTGCCGACCCCGAAAATCCACCCGGTTACCATCCCTATCGCGTTTATTAAATCCCCTGTCCGCATGCAGCAACTCAATGTTGCGAGCGGCATCCTGAACACTAGCCACATCTTCAAATGGAGTGTTAACAATCCTGTCTAACACCCATCCCTTAAGAGCCCACTTGAAATGACGAGCCTGCCGAAACGAATCTCCAGTAACCTCTGGCCCCACGAAACTAGCCAGACGTAAGAATCGCTGCATAAAGTCTCCTGAAGACTCATGATCACCCTGACGAATCGACCCGTACTCCCTCTCATATCTATGCTGTTCTGCCATAGGAATGTACTGCTTATAGAACGCCTCAATGAAATCTGCCCACGAACAAGTCTCAGCAAAATCATCCCCCTTTGCCTGCACAAGGGCAGTCCACCAGTTCTGAGCGTCACCCTCCAGCTTGAATGTAGCCAAACGAGTTTTAAACTCGTCAGCACATCCTAGAACCCTGAACAATTTCTCCACGTGCGTGATCCAGTCCTCTGCCTCATGAGGAGTGGCAGCGGACTTGAACGAGAGAGGCTTGAGCTTGTTAAACCGCTCAATCCACACATGAATACCGACCGGTGGAGCAGCGGGTGGAGCACCGCCACCACCACCTCCAGAAGAACCTGCCCCATTCTGAATATTGTTGGTGACCTGAGTCACCAAGGTAGGAAGAGCGTTGGCCAAAGCTTCTGCTATCATGGCCTGAAAGTCAGGGTTTCCTCCATTATATTCCTGATGTCGGGTATTCACCATCTGACTGATTTCAAAAAGGATTAGCAATTATGACAGGGCAGATCAAGAATATATGACAGGTCAAAACAGGAAAAGAGTGCACGAAAGGAAACCTAAGTTCTACCCACAACCTCACCAGTCAAATCTTAAACCTAAGGGTCAAATCCTATGGTCCACATGTTTCACAGGCCAAAGCTTATGTACGACAGGTCGCAACCTGGCTCTGATACCATAATTGCAACACCCCAACCCGGCAAGGGTAGAAGCATCACATTTATGGTGACATATCAAAGCATACATACATATTCACAGCGGAAGCCAATAAACATAATCATGAAATAAACCAAGTCAACACGACTGGAATTCAATACATAAGTCTCAAATGAAAGGAAGAAATAATCCCAAAGAAATACATAACGATATAGATCCAATATCCAAATGCTGAAATAAAAATGGTAAGACTAGGGTAGGACATCATCTAAGGCAAAGGCTCCACTAACTCTCATCCCAAGCATAAATCCATCTCCCAGCTAGATACCTGCCGCACACGAAAAATAAAACGTGCGGCTGAGCTTACAAAGCCCAGTGAACAGATACATAATACAACAAAGATAATGAAACAGAAACATAATGAAGCACTGGGAAATATCATAAGGTATAAATCAGAACAAAATGGGTAAAAGAGAAGAATAGGATAGTCATCTACCACGAGCCCATACTCAAAGTCATATCTCAACATCATAATACTCAAAGTCAAGATCTCACAATCAGAGGGGATACCTCTCAGGCAACCAGATAATATGAGGGGTGTCCTCATGTATCAAAAGGGGTGGAGTGATCAGCTCCCATAAATGTG
Source organism: Artemisia tridentata subsp. tridentata (assembly GCA_021014915.2). Lineage (NCBI taxonomy): Eukaryota > Viridiplantae > Streptophyta > Magnoliopsida > Asterales > Asteraceae > Artemisia > Artemisia tridentata. Next base: position 225,746,222 of record CP139508.1, read on the forward strand.
AAAGGCGTGTATAGCACACATGCACCAGCCACCTCAAAGTCATACTCAAAGTCATAGTTAAATCCACTAAACATACATGCCTAGGATTGCAATCCATACGCCCCCACTCAAAGTCATCTCAAAATCATAATCTCAGAATCATAATGGCCATATCATAATATAAAAGGGGACGGCGTGAGAAATCACTCCCCCACACAGGAGTCATGCCAGTGGTGCATCACAGACATGGCCAGGTTACCTTCCTGGCTAGGAAACAAAAAGGTGGCTCGGGTATCAAACTAAGAGTCAGGTCTCAAGGTCATGCAAACGGGTTCATCTCAAAGTCATATCAAAGCATATCTCAAGGTCATGTCAAAAGTGAATCTCAGAGTCATATGAAAAGGTTCATATCAAAAAGGTTCATAGAAAAAGGGTCATAGCAAAGGTTCATAGCTCAACATCGAAGCATAGGTGATAAGACACCCTTTCTTAAAAGGGTAGAGTATCCGTACCTTATGACGTAGCACACACAGAAACAAAGCACTAATAAAAGAAGACAGCTCAGAATCTCTCCTTCTTCACACCTAAAGAAGTAGAGGGGAATTACAAATCATTCTTAATTAATCATCTTTCCATTTTAAGTAACTTTCCCTTTTTAGTAAGTTTCCACTTTTAGAAAGTTTCCATAATTAGAATGTTTCCACTTTTAGCAATATTTAGCACATAGCTTAATTAGGTCAATATTTGCTGGAAATAAAGTATCTTTATCATATTTACACCTTTGGTCCACAGGTTCTCATGATTTACATTTTATACCCCTGAACTTCCAAAATTACATTTTAAACCTTCAAACAAGCATAATTACTCATTAAACCCTTGGTTTATCAAATTTACCTCATGAGTACTTATTTTAGTGAGTTATACAATCAGACCTTTAATTATTCCATATTTACACATTAGGTCCCTCCATTTAATAAAGTTACATATTAAGTCCTTAGAATTTACATTTAAATCATTAATTAATAATAATTACATATTAGCCCAATAAATATCCAAATTTTCACCTTAGACCCTGAATATCATTAATAACACAAATCGACCTCAACTTTTCAGAAATTACATGTTTAGTCCTTGTATTTATTAAATTTCCAATTCGAATTAACAAATACAACTAAATTCATTTTCTCATGAATTTTACATATAGACCCTTCATTTTATAATTTTTACAGGTCACCCATGATTTATATAACATAACAAAAATAGCCCATGAATTTTATAATTGACAAAACACCCCCTTTCATATTTATTTACAAATCGGTAAATACAATTTTTAACCAAATAAAACCCTAATCGAATCCCATCATTATGCAATCATTTCAACATCATTTTCATTCAATTTTAATCAGATCTAATCCTTGTTGAACCCTAGTTTTCTCGTTAGGTATTTTATTCTTATTTTCCCTTTTAGCCGATTATAACATAATTCACCAAAAATAGTTTTACGCCTCAATAAATCAAATAAGCATTTTTCTAGTGTCATATTATGATCATAGAGCCCACGAAAATTATTCACTAGGCCTGGAAAAATCGCATGCATGATATCTTGATTTATTTCGATTCTAGGGTTTAATAACACATGAATTACCATACGAATTATATACAATGCATGGATCATTTTTATTATTTTTCTTAGGATATATACGATCATTAGAGGCTAGGAAAAATACCAGAAGATTTTTAGAACGAGTGAATAAGGCCACATGATTTATTTCTTCTCGGATGGATAATCGACAAGGGAAGAATTCACCACGACTCCAAATGGGATCAAATCACCTTGTACACATTTTTCGCAGATTACACATGATATAAGAACTCCAGGAAAAATGAGAATCGAATTTTACAAAGCTTTGTTGAATTTTAAACGAAATTACCTTAAAAGTGAGTTAGCGATAGAAATAAATCCACCACAAATGAATCGGGCAACAAATGAACTCAACACGATTTTTCTAGGACTCCTTGAATTGTGTTTGAACTCAGAAAAATGCCTTGGTAATTTTTGTGGATCGAATGGAGGCTATGGAAATTTCTTTGTGTTTTTCTTTCTACTCGGCAATTAGGGTTTGAGATAAACAAGATGTGGATTAGTGTTTAATAGAGAATGCCGAGTCATAGGAGGGAGGGTTGACCAGAAATTTCGGCTAAATTGGTTAGGCAAATATTTGATTGCTTATCTTCCTTAATTACACATTTTAATACATTTTAAATTCTAATAAAACTAAATATTATTCATTCGGTATAAATAGGGGTATTTTAGTCTTTTTGCCACTTGTATAAATGTTAAATGAGATTGTCAAAATTATTTGGGATCATAACATGTGCATTGCCAGAATTTTGGAATTTATTTGATACATTATAAGCTTTTAATTAAATTTTAAACTAGCAGGGGCATTTTGGTAATTTTACATGCTTTCGGATTTTAGGTGTTACAACTACACTATACTACATCGGTCAGGTACACTGCCTGGTGGGGTTGTAAGCCTCTTGAGAAACCTCGAGAGGTAAAACCTGTTGTATGGTTGCAAAACCACGCATCACTCCTCAGTTGGTGACTCCACTTGTTCATCAGTAACAAATGTACCTGCAGGGTTAGTTGTACTAGAAAGCATAGCAGGAAAAGTGGCCAATGTTGCCCAGAAAAACCCCTTTTCATATTGGCAAAGATCTTACTTGTAAAAGCCACACTGACATAAGTCTGTACTTTATTTTCTGTTTCAAAATTTAAAATCATTTGCAGAAATCTTGGGTACATCAAGTATTTATGCTTATTATTTGTATTTACTACCATGCATTCAAAAATGAGTTTGGAGAAGTTAAAAGTCTTTCCAAGTGAAAGACAGACCAATGCAGAGGCAATGTTGCTTCCAAACTGATCCCATCCACCACTCTTGGGACTTAGGAAATGGAGCAAATGGTGTAGTAAAAACTTCCACTGAGGTGAGAAATTTTTTTTCCAAAAGGTAAAAGTACCATCAGTGGGATAGCCTATGTTCCTCATACCCTCTAAAACCTCTTGGTTGGGCAAAATATAATCCCCTGAAGCATCATCCAATTGGAGACTACCCCGAATGGATGCTTCAGTGATAATAAAGCCATGGGTGTCTATGGTTGCCCTTAACTGTGGTGTACCTTCATCAAGAGTTTCAGAGGTAACAGACCCCCAAAACTACTTAACTAGAGATGCATAAAATTGTAGGATTATGAGTTAAAGAGTACCGAATGTAGGAACCTCTCAATAAATCCACTATTTGCTCAAAGCCGCCACTATTATTGGGTTTCTTCAAGAAGCCAACCAGATTGTGCTTGTCACAAAACTTGAGTGAAGCCATTGATGAGAGAATGTTTAAGTTCTGGTTGAGAATTTGATTAGGGTTTAAGGTCTGGTAGTTAAAACAGAGATTCGTAGGCCGAAAATAACGATTAAGTAAAATTGGAAGCAAATAAAAGATAAAAGTCAGAAATTAATCAAATTTTATCCTTATATACTCCCCCCAGAAATTCGTAACGGTATTATTGGATAAAAAAAATTGTGATTTGACAGACCAGATCTAACGGTAATAAAAGTTTACACTACCAGACTTAATCACTGACTCACCAGACTTAACCAAAGAATCAAACTTAAAACTGATAAAAAGCAATAGCAAGGCTTCTGATTATCACCAATCCAAGTTTTTTCTGCAAACGTTAGTGCAAATACCCAAAAAAACACACAAAACAAACTATTTTACAATCAAAATCAAAGACATTAATTACCAGACTTAAAAATAACTACCAGAATTAACTTCTAAAGCTACCTGTAACAACCGTGATTTTAGCAGGTTAGTTTGACTAATAGTCTCAACCTATCTAACTTTTGTTTGGTGTGTATTATTTGTTATATGTGATATATGTGTAGTGAGTACGTGTGTTAGCACTAAATCCCTTGGTGTAAGATTTTTATCATGATTTGAGTTGTATTTGTGGGATAAGTTCATTTTGATCGCCTTGGTGGTGTAGAAATGACTTGTGTAGTGTTGATGTTTTGTGGTTTTGCGTAACAAGTCTTCGTTCAAATATTTGAGCGTTAGTAAGTTACGTGGATGTTGTTTTTATGGGTTATATTAATAATAAGTGTGAAATTTCTATTTTTGGAAACTTTATTTTGAAAATGATATTTTTCCGGGTTGTCGTAAAAACGAAAGTTTATCGCGTAAGGTGTTAAGTTTGGTATAGGGTTTTTATAAAATATCAAGAGTACAAGGTTTTAAGTGTAATAATTAAATTTAATAAAAAAAATAAAAAATAATATATATAATAATAGGGGGCGGCCGAAAATTAGGAGATAGGGGAATTAGAAAACCAAATTTGATACCAAATACACTTACCTAATTAATAGTTATCTAGAATAATCCATAGAGCCCTATAAATACAAAACCAAAACAACCCTAATCTCCCTATTGAGAAGATCGGCCAAGGTAAGGAAAAAAAGAAGAAGAGATTTTTTTAGGGTTTTCATCTTTCAATAATCAAGGTATAATTTATAATACTTATGCTTAATTAATTTTTATAATTCATGTAGCAATAATATGATGGATTAGGGTTTATGTTTAATTCTGTAAATTAATGTTATAAAACATATTGGGATCATTAATTAGTAATATTATGGTGATTGGTGAAAAGATTAGGGTTTAAAACTTGTTAGTTAATGAGTTAGGTTTCTGACAGAATTATAAGGCTGTAAAGATTCGATGATGGTTAATAGATTAGGGTTTAAAACTTGTTAGTTAATGAGTTAGGTTTCTGACAGAATTGTAAGGCTTCACTATTATTCAGTGAGGTTTCCCTGATGTCGTATCCCGACTGAATGTTCGAAAAAAGATCATGAATTTTATGTCTAAATTGTAGTACAGAGAAAGAGCTTTCCAAAAAGTCTGGCACGAGTGTTTTCGAGGTCGGGAAGTCAGTCAAACAAATTTTATGAGTTAAGGTGTCAAAACTGTTAAACCAGGACAGAATTATGGTAAAAGTATTAAGGTCAACCGTGGCTTTAAATGTGTAATTAGGGTTAGGCCTTCTGCGGCAATTGAGTTCTATATTATGTTTGACTTCCACGCGAAAATTGGACGATAATAAGTTGTGTAAGTAGGTCTACTACGTCAAAACTTTTTGGTCTACGATTAGATCCGAATCTGGATAGTTGTCATGTTTAATTTTTCATTGGGTACTTGTCTGTGTTTTTAATGCATGGCCTTCTAGGAGAAGCTTGTATGCTCATGATGGATCATGGTAAATTTTTGGTGTGAGTTATGGAGGGTTTTTGGTCGTGATCTTATGTGGGTGAAAGTGCCCTAAAATTCTGTGTTTTCGGAAAAAGTTTATTCAAGGGATTTAGTGAGTGTTAGTGTGTGGTAGTGATTAGTATGGAGTCTAGGTAATCCATGGTGGGTTATATGAACCTTAGACATCCATCATATATGTGTTACATGGACTATAGCTTTTAGCTTGGTCGCGTGTAATGTGGTGTTGTTTTGTTTGTATAGATTTGTGAGTTGGTTATTTGGAAGCTGCATGGTTGAGGTGAGTTTCATAGTCCTAATTTTTACTTTGTTTTAACTTGGGATGGGAATGATACTTGTGTTTAAATTATTTTTGAGTTACTGTGATTATGTGGTTATAAAAATGCATGGACTTGTAATTGTTATTATACGTATACTGCATGTTATGAGATTATTGTGGTGATTCTATGTGGTCCATTTGGAGGGTAGCTATGCTCCCATTATCCATTTGGAGAGTAGCAAGTCCTAGTGGCTCTACTCACTATTATTCTGTGTGGTCCGGCCGGAGGGTATTAATTTACCCATTAACTTGGATCGGTGGGCGCGTTCCGTCCCAATTGTGGTGGTATTTGGATCGGTGGGCACGTTCCGTCCCAATTTATACTTGGATCGGTGGTCACGTTCTGTCCCAATTGCATGCTAGTTTGTGTGTCTTAAACCTATGAATCTCACCAACATTATGTTGACGTTTTTAAGCATCATTTTCAGGTGAGCATTCTAAGGCTAAGATAGAAGGACGCGATTAGAAGAGACCTAGTTGCATTTGAGGATGACTTATCTTTAAGTTTTTAATTTGATTAAGTTGGATTTTGTTTGTGATACTTGAATGTCTTTCATTAGTACTTTATGTTTTAATGAAGATACCTATGGAGATTGTTTTGGTTGTTTTATTTTGGGGTATCGTTACGACACTTTGTGTCTGTACTTTGCTCTATTTATTGCATATAGAAATTCTCTACTTAGACGCCATGTGTTGTGATGATATCCATGATGTTGCACTCGCGTTTCCGCCGTTGGCGAGGTGTGACAGATTGGTATCAAAGCCTTGGTTATAGAGAAGTAGGTGGTTGAACCTAGACTATAACCTAGGAGTCCCTCATATAGTTGCATTTAGGGCCTATGTGTGAGTATGGTATTTTACGTGTTTATTCTCCTTGAGTTTATGAGTAGTTTCGTCGAGTCTTGGACGTCTATTGGATCCTCGTACTTAGTATCATATGTGTCACTTTTAGCATGGCACCTCTCGCGCGTAGCAAGTTTTGTTGGGCAATTGTTGTCGCTACTGGTTGCAAAAGGATTGGTAGCTTGAGACGGGCTAGCAAGAGGATTTTAATTCCTGCTAGCATGTGGCCATGTCTGATCGAGGAAAAGATGACCTTAGTGAACGTGGGTGGAACGGAGATACAAATGTACGAGACAGAGGTAACCAATAAAGACGGCTACACGACTAGGTACCCTGGAAAGTGTCCCAAGTTCCTAGAAGATGGAGGAGCAGTTCGGGCTGAGCCTCGTGAATAGTATGGGTTTTTGGACCGCATAGAGGAGGAAGGAAGGAATCCCGAGAGTGGCTTTGCTAGTCATCCAGTACCACAGCCCGAAGGAAACTGAAATGGATGGCTAAGTGAGGAAGACGAAGTGGATTCAGACCTGGAATCCATCGCGAGTAACACGATTTAAGCGTAGGGATAGAGCTCGAGCCACGTGCGACATTGTCGTTTAGTGTTATGTTTTGGATGTCTTTTGTGGTCTTTTGATGTTGGCATTGTGTTGGAATATGGATTCCGTTGGATTTTGGGATTTTTCCCAAGTATTTATAATAAGGCATGAGCGGGTTTGAATATTTTATATATGTGATATGTGATTTATTCTGAGTTTGTTTTGTGTTATTGAGAGGTGTTATTATTGTTAGGTATGGTATTGGAAGCGAGTACACCTGTGAAAGTATACATCTATAATTATGGGTGGCCAACATAATTATACATGTATCACGACACATGTGGACTTATGGCCAATGCTACGTTGACCAATGATGACATGCTTATGTGTAGTAGGATTAGGTTTAACTGTGATATTTGTGTTAATTGTCCCATTCGATGGGAGTACTTGTGTTAAGTATGAATGCGTATTCGCGAATGTCGTGAACGGCGCCTAATGGTATCAATGTTGAACCTAGTGAGCTTAGGTCTAGTATTGTGATTGAGATAGCTAGCGGTAGGGAAGTAGAGGTTGACAAGGTTATTCGCGGGTGTACTATAGTGTTAGAGGGTATCCCGTTCATGATTGATTTGATACCTTTTGGGCATGGGAGTTTCGATGTGGTGATAGGGATGAGTTGGTTGTCTAAGCATAAGGCCGAGGTAATATGCCATGAAAAGGTAGTACGTATTCCTTTAGAGAGTGGCGTTACACTTCGGATACAAGGAGAATGCTTAAGGAAGGACTTGAAAACCCTTAAGACGGCAAAAGCAAAAGAACTTAAAATAGAAGAGATTCCTGTGGTGTGTGAGTTTCCTGGCGTTTTTCCTGAGGACTTGTCTGGGTTGCCTCCAATCCGTCAAGTTGAATTTCGTATTGAATTGATTCCTGGAGCGGCACCTGTGGCGAAATCCCCATATCGTTTGGCACCCTCTGAGATGCAGGAGTTGGCAGCGCAGTTGCAAGAACTTCAGGATAAAGGGTTTATCCGACCTAGTCACTCTCCGTGGGGAGCACCTGTGTTATTTGTTAAGAAGAAGGATGGTTCGTTCCGGATGTGTATTGACTATCGGGAATTGAACAAGTTAACGGTTAAGAATCGGTATCCTCTTCCTAGAATCGATGATCTCTTTGATCAGTTACAAGGTTCTAGATTTTTCTCAAAGATAGATCTACGATCTGGGTACCATCAGTTGCGAGTGTATGAAGAGGATATTCCGAAGACTGCTTTTAGGACTCGTTATGGACACTTTGAGTTCACGGTTATGCCATTTGGGTTGACAAATGCACCTGCGGTATTCATGGATTTGATGAATCGCGTTTGCAAACCTTGGATAAATTTGTGATTGTGTTCATAGACGACATTCTAATTTACTCTAAGTCGAAGGAGGAGCATGGAGAACATTTGAAGTTGATCCTTGGATTACTGGAGAAGGAGAAGTTGTACGCCAAGTTCTCAAAATGTGAGTTTTGGCTTGAGGAGGTACATTTTCTTGGACATGTGGTAAATAGTGAAGGAATACATGTAGACCCTAGTAAGATAGAAGCGGTCAAGAACTGGAAGGCTCCTACGACGCCGTCTGAAATACGCTCATTCTTAGGATTGGCAGGGTATTACCGAAGATTTATAGCGAATTTTTCGAAGATTGCTAAACCCCTTACTTTGTTGACTCAGAAGAACAAGAAGTATGTTTGGGGAGAAGAGCAGGAGGTGGCTTTTCAGTCACTAAAGGATAGTTTGCGTAATGCACCTATTCTGACGTTACCTGATGGGCCAGATGATTTTGTTGTGTATTGTGATGCATCGAATCAAGGATTTGGGTGTGTGCTAATGCAGAGGGGTAAGGTGATAGCTTATGCATCTCGACAACTCAAGGTTCATGAGAAGAATTATACCACTCATGATCTAGAGCTTGGTGCGGTAGTATTTGCTCTCAAGAATTGGAGACATTATCTGTATGGCACTAAGAGTGTTGTCTATACGGATCATAAGAGTCTTCAGCATATCTTCAATCAGAAGGAGCTGAATATGCGACAAAAGAGGTGGATTGAGTTATTTGGTTATTATGATTGCGAGATTCGCTATCATCCTGGAAAGGCAAATGTGGTAGCTGACGCTTTAAGTAGGAAGGAAAGGATTAAGCCTAAGCATGTACGAGCAATGTGCATGACATTGCAGTCGGGAATTAAGGGTAAGATATTGGCAGCACAAGAGGAAGCTCTCAAAGATGAGAAAGCGACTGCTGCGATGTTGCATGGCTTGGATCAACAAATGGAGAAAAAGGAGGATGGTGGACTATATTTCTTAGATAGAATATGGGTTCCATCATTAGGAGGTGCAAGGAAGTTGATCATGGATGAGGCTCATAATTGAAGATACTCGATTCATCCAGGATCGGACAAGATGTATTATGATCTTAGAGATGCTTACTGGTGGCCGGGAATGAAGAGGGAAATAGCTGAATATGTTAGCCAATGCTTGACTTGTTTTAAGGTTAAGGCTGAACATCAGAAACCCTCGGGGTTGTTACAACAGCCGCCGATTCCAGAGTGGAAATGGGAGAGAATAACAATGGATTTTATTACTAAGTTGCCTAGAACAAGTAATGGACATGACACGATATGGGTCATAGTGGACAGGCTGACGAAGTCTGCACATTTTCTAGCCATTCGTGAAGATTATAAGATGGAGAAGCTGGCGAGAATTTATATTAATGAGATTGTGGCGAGACATGGTGTGCCTGTGTCGATTATCTCTGATCGCGATAGTAGATTTACCTCGCGGTTCTGGCAATCGTTGCAAAAGGCGTTGGATACACAATTGGATATGAGCACTGCTTATCATCCACAGACTGATGGGCAAAGTGAGCGAACGATTCAGACTTTGGAGGATTTACTTAGAGTGTGTGCTATTGATTTTGGAGGAAGCTGGGATACTCATTTGCCTTTGGCTATGTTTTCCTATAACAACAGCTATCATTCCAGTATTAGATGTGCACCATTTGAAATGTTATATGGGAGGAATTGTAGATCACCTATTTTATGGGTAGAGGTTGGGACAAGCCAACTAATTGATCCTAAAATAGTACAAGAGACTAAAGATAAGGTGTTTCAGATTAAGGAAATACTTAAGGCAGCAAGAGATCGCCTAAAGTGTTATGCGGATAACCGCCGTAAGCCCTTGGAGTTTAGTGTTGGTGATCTTGTGATGTTGAAAGTGTCTCCTTGGAAAGGTGATTGTGCGTTTCGGTAAGAAAGGCAAGTTAGCACCAAGATATGTAGGACCGTTTGAGATTATGGAAAGGATTGGATTTGGGCATATCGGTTGAGATTGCCTGAGGAGTTAAGTAGTGTGCATGATACGTTCCACGTATCTAATCTGAAGAAATGTTTGGCGAATGCTAGTTTACATGTGCCATTAGATGAGATTAAGATTGATAAGACTCTTCATTTTGTTGAGGAACCTGTTGAGATTATGGATCGAGAGGTCAAGAGTATGAAGCGTGGTAAGATAGCGTTGGTAAAAGTACGTTGGAATTCCAAGCGTGGTCCTGAGTTTACTTGGGAACGTGAGGATCAGATGAGGTCCAAGTACCTGAAGTTGTTTGCTGAGAAGGTTGATGAGACGAGCTATTAAATCGCGGGACGCGATTTCCCTAAGTGGGGGATGATGTAACAACCGTGATTTTATCAGGTTAGTTTGACTAATAGTCTCAACCTATCTAACTTTTGTTTGGTTTGTATTATGTGTTATATGTGATATATGTGCGGTTTATGTGTGGTGAGTACGTGTGTTAGCACTAAATCCCTTGGTGTAAGATTTTTATCATGATTTGAGTTGTATTTGTGGGATAAGTTCATTTTGATCGCCTTGGTGGTGTAGAAATGACTTGTGTAGTGTTGATGTTTTGTGGTTTTGCGTAACAAGTCTTCGTTCAAATATTTGAGCGTTAGTAAGTTACGTGGAGGTTGTTTTTATGGGTTATATTAGTAATAAGTGTGAAATTTCTATTTTTGGAAACTTTATTTTGAAAATGATATTTTTCCGGGTTGTCGTAAAAAACGAAAGTTTATCGCGTAAGGTGTTAAGTTTGGTATAGGGTTTTTATAAAATATCAAGAGTACAAGGTTTTAAGTGTAATAATTAAATTTAATAATATATATATATATATATATATATATATATATATATATATATATATATATATATATATATATATATATATATATATATAAATAGGGGGCAGCCGAAAATTAGGAGATAGGGGAAATTAGGAAACCAAATTTGATACCAAATACACTTACCTAATTAATAGTTATCTAGAATAATCCATAGAGCCCTATAAATACAAAACCAAAACAATCCTAATCTCCCTATTGAGAAGATCGGCCAAGGCAAGGAAAAAAAAAAAGAATAAGAGATTTTTTTTAGGGTTTTCATCTTTCAATAATCAAGGTATAATTTATAATACTTATGCTTAATTATTTTTATAATTCATGTAGCAATAATATGATGGATTAGGGTTTATGTTAAATTCTGTAAATTAATGTTATAAAACATATTGGGATCATTAATTAGTAATATTATGTTGATTGGTGAAAAGATTAGGGTTTAAAACTTGTTAGTTAATGAGTTAGGTTTCTGACAGAATTATAAGGCTGTAAAGATTCGATGATGGTTAATAGATGGAGATGAGTTAGATCACGAATTTTATGTCTAAATTGTAGTACAGAGAAAGAGCTTTCCAAAAAGTCCGTCCACGAGTGTTTTCGAGGTCGGGAAGTGAATCAAACGAATTTTATGAGTTAAGGTGTCAAAACTGTTAAACTGGGACAGAATTAGGGTAAAAATATTGAGGTCAACGGTGGCTTTAAAAGTGTAATTAGGGTTAGGCCTTCTGTGGGAATTGATTTCTATATTATGTTTGACTTTCACGCGAAAATTAGACGATAATAAGTTGTGTAAGTAGGTCTACTAAGTCAAAACTTTTTGGTGTACGATCAGATCCGAATCTGGATAGTTGTCATGTTTGATTTTTCATTGGGTACTTGTGTGTGTTTTTAATGCATGGCCTTCTGGGAGAAGCTTGTATGCTCATGAAGGATCATGGTAAATTTTTAGTGTGAGTTATGGAGGGTTTTTGGTTGTGATCTTATGTGGGTGAATGTGCCCTAAAATTCTGTGTTTTCTAAAAAAGTTTATTCAAGGGATTTAGTGAGTGTTAGTGTGTGGTAGTGATTAGTATGGAGTCTAGGTAATCCATGGTGGGTTATATGAACCTTAGACATCCATCATATATGTGTTACATGGACTATAGCTTTTAGCTTGGTCGCGTGTAATATGGTGTTGTTTTGTTTGTATAGATTTGTGAGTTGGTTATTTGGAAGCTGCAAGGTTGAGGTGAGTTTCATAGTCCCAATTTTTACTTTGTTTTAACTTGGGATGGGAATGATGCTTGTGTTTAAATTATTTTTGAGTTACTGTGATTATGTGGTTATAAAATGCATGGACTTGTAATTGTTATTATACGTATACTGCATGTTATGAGATTATTGTGGTGATTCTGTGTTATCCATTTGGAGGGTAGCTATGCTCCCATTATCCATTTGGAGAGTAGCAAGTCCTAGTGGCTCTACTCACTATTATTCTGTGTGGTCCGGTCGGAGGGTATTAATTTACCCATTAACTTGGATCGGTGGGCGCGTTCCGTCCCAATTGTGGTGGTATTTGGATCGGTGGGCACGTTCCGTCCCAATTTATACTTGGATCGGTGGGCACGTTCCGTCCCAATTGCATGCTAGTTTGTGTGATAACTACTTTTATTGTCCTGCTATATTTTTTTCTTTTTTTTTTTATAATCACAGTGAACTGTTACTGGAGATATTTTCGTGTGTCTTAAACCTATGAATCTCACCAACATTATGTTGACGTTTTTAAGCATCATTTTCAGGTGAGCATTCTAAGGCTAAGATAGAAGGACGTGATTAGAAGAGACCTAGTTGTATTTGAGGATGACTTATCTTTAAGTTTTTAATTTGATTATGTTGGATTCTGTTTATGATACTTGAATGTCTTTCATTAGTACTTTATGTTTTAATGAAGATACCTATGGAGATTGTTTCGGTTGTTTTATTTTGGGGTATCGTTACGACACTTTGTTTCTGCACTTTGCTCTATTTACTGCATATAGAAATTCCCTACTTATACGCCATGTGTTGTGATGATATCCATGATGTTGCACTCGCGTTTCCGCCGTTGGCAAGGTGTGACACTACCAGAATTAAAAGCTAATAGAATTAAAATTTCTAAGTACTGGTTATTATACAGACTTCTACATTTAACCTCCCCTTGAATGTAACCTCCCCTTAAGTCCATCTATGGGTTCATCATACCTATATTAACCACTAAATAATTGAACCTAGGTCCATCAAAAGTTTTAGTTAATAGGTCTGCCACATTTAATTATGTGTGTATCTTTTCCACTCTAATTAATTTCTTTTCATAGGAATCCCTAATGAAGTGATGTCTTATTTCTATATGCTTGGTTTTAGAGTGGTACACAAGGTTCTTAACTATACAAATAGTGCTCTCATTATCTATGTGAATTACAGTGTTCAAAAAATGCAAACCATAATCCAGCATTCGATTCTGAATCCACAAGACTTGACCACAACAATTAGCAGCAGCTACATATTCAACTTCAGTTGTTGATGTAGCTACCATGGTCTACTTCTTGCATTGCCAAGAGATTAATCTTCTTCCAAGGAATTGACAACCTCCAGTTGTGGATTTCTTATCAAGACTTGCTCCAGCATAATCACTATCTGAATAGGCTTCCAGGTCAAAAGATGATTAACTAGAGGCTATTAGATACATTAGAGAACCTATCATTGATCTGTAAAGATGCACATCCACATCATCAGCATCTTCTTCTTTTGTCAACGGCACCTTGTTCTCTCTGGGAGTGACTGCAGTCTTCACATTTTCAAGATCAAACTTATTTAGGATCTCAGCAACATACTTGTGTTGAGAGATAAAGAGTCCATCTTATTTTCGCTTCACTTGTAGTCCTAAGAAAAATGCGAGCTCCCCCATGGAACTCATCTGGAACCTTCCCTTCATTAGTGCATCAAACTCCTCACACCAAGACCTTTTAGTAGAACCAAAAATAATATCATCCACATAAACTTGGACCAGAATGATATCCTTGTTTTTCATTTTGATGAACAAGGTCTTATCTATCACACCTCTTATGTACCCATGCTCTTCAAGGAAGTTGGAGAGTGTTGCATACCAAGCTTTGAGAGCTTGATGGAGACCATACAAAGCTTTGATGACTTTGTATACTTTCTTGGGGTTAGCAGGATCAACAAAGCAGGAGGCTGATGAACATATACCTCTTCTTCAATAGTACCATAGAGAAAAGCACTCTTGACATCCATTTGATAGACTATGAACACCATATATAATGCATAGGCCAAAAATAACCTGATAGTCTCAATCCTGGCTACAGTTTCAAAGACCTCATCATAGTCTATTCGCTCCTCTTGTCTGTACCCTTGAGCTACTAATCTTGCCTTGTTCCTGACTACCACTCATCTTTCATCCTTTTTGTTCCTGAAGACCCACTTTGTGGCAATCACCTTAGCCCCATTAGGTAGATCTACTAGAACCCATATGATGAACTCAAATAAGTACATTTTATTATCATCATTTATCCTATTTATTTGACTTGTTTTATATATTATATATGAGAAGCGATCCATTAATGTTTACTTTAGTAATTCTCAGGTAAAAACAAGCATTATGTGAAACTTGGCGATTTTGGATTAATTATGGAGCAAAACAAGCGAGATGTCAAAAGTCTACTGAAATCCAGAAGATGCGCCGTATCTCACTCAACAGATACGACGCAATATCATACTTAGATGAATTCGAAGACCATTGCCTGACTTTGAAGAATGCGCCGCATGCAATTCTGTCATGCGCCGCATATGAAACTTTGGTCAAAGAAGAAGATCAAGCTCGTTCTACTCCAGATACGCCACAATATACTTCTAACATACGGTGTATCACTATCAAGATTTCACCAGTTACAATCCAAGATAGCTAGAGTACATGCGCCGCATACAAAGATCAAGTTACGCCGCATCAGAAGACGGTGTACGAATATTCCAGAATATATTAATCTTGGACCCTACGCGAAGTTAAGTCAATGCGCCGCATCTATCAACTCAATGCGCCGCATCGATCCCTCAGACAGAAACTATAAATACCCCAAGGTCAGAAGAATTTAAGAGACCTTTTATATAACCCGAGAGCCGAATCCAGACGACCAAGCAGCACAAGACACACCTCAAACAAAGATACAAGAGCTGTAAGAAGGTCCTGTATGTATTCAATTCATTAAGTAGTTTTGTTTTATTGTTTTAGTACGCTTTAATTCATCAGGATTGATGGGCTTGTGTCATGTGACTACGGAAGATCAGGCACTCCCCTTAATATTGCTTTCCCATTAATTAAAGTTTATATGTTGATGTCTTTGGTGACTTTTATTAGTGCATTGATAACCTCTGTGTCTAGCTGAGTCTTGCTTGGGTCGCCATGCCCCTTCCTCGCCTATTTATTCTAGCGTCTCTAGAAAAGTAGGATAGACATAAGTAATCATTAAGGGTTTACTCGCCGATAAGATTAGAGCCAACGAGAAAGGTTTAATTATATACACTTCATATAAAACTAGCAATAAAACAAGTGACAAGCTATTTAATTATCAGGACAGGTCTTCTTATTGTCTCGAGTATCTATCTGTGTACGTGTGTGCTAATCACTGATTCGTGTTCATTAGTTTAGTTTTCTATTTAATTATAACCAAACTGTGCCAGTCTCTCAGGCTGAACCCCCTTGCGTTAGATTAGGTTGTATAACTAACTTAGGATATTAAAATACTGATTAGAATAACTAGATAATACGTTCCACTCTTAGTGATCGACGCTCTGCTTACCATTATATTCATACTGACCGGGTACACTGCTCGTTAAGTGTGTGTGTTATTGATAAGTCGGCTAAATATAAATTTAAAACTTGAGTAGGCATTAATACTGCTAAACCGCAACGACACATCACGCGCATCTAGTTTTTGGCGCCGCTGCCGGGGAGTGAATTGTTATTATCTGTTAATTCGATTAAGTATTTTAATTAGGTTTTTTTTTTTTAGTTTTTTTTTTAGATTCTAACCACTAACCCTGCTGTATATTAGATATATTGCATTCATTGTATAATTTGCATATTTACTGTTTTTGTGTGTTTTTGTTTTCTGTAATTTTTGTTTCTTTTTGTTTGTTTTTATTTTTGTTTTTCTTTTTTCTGTATTTTTCTGCATTCTGCTGTCGTTGTATTGTGCTGATACAAACGATACGGCGGATCTGTTTTCACAGATACGGCATATTGCGTTTAATTTTTATAAAATACAACGCGTTTAATAAATTCGAGTACGACGCATCTTTCCCCAAGATACGGCGTATTCTGTTTTTAATAAGAAATTTTTCTAAACGCTAACGCCATACGACGCATCTGTTTTAACAGATACGGCGTATTTTCTATTTAAATTAAAAACAGTTTTTCAAATTATTAAACAGAAGCGACGCATCGATCTTTATCAATACGGCGCATCTACTAAATCAAAAATCTTGTATTTTGAAACGTAATGAAAATACGGCGCATTAGCTTTTGTTAATACGACGCATTTAATTTAATAAATATAATTGATTTTTGATATTCACTTTGATCGTTTCACTACTCTCGTGCACTAGTTAGTTTACTTTCAGAATAAATGATGGCTTAAGCATCACTATGGAAGATTACATTCTGAACCTAACCAAGAGATGCTAGCTGGAGTGATCAAACCTTCGATGACTGGAAGGTTGTAATAAGACGACAAGAGTAGAGGAAAACTCAGTACTGGTAACATCTTTCGGATGAAAGAAGAAGGATGGCACGTAACAAGAACAAAATAAGGAGCTGAACGTGAGTCTAACTTGAAGACTCTGGAATAAAGACAAGTGCTGACCGGGAGACAACCCGAAGGAAAAATTTTTACTTTTCTGTTCTGTGTCGAGTCTGTCAGACCTGCAGAAGATGCGACGCATCTCCATCATAAGATGCGACGCATCACCTGCACTGGTCATATCTTATTTCATTTTCTGCATTTTTATTTTTGACTTTAAAACTTTCTGTCAGTTTATTTAATGCGGCGCATCCCTGGTTAAGGATACGACGCATTTTTTATTCTGATTCGTATTTATTCCAGGCTCGATACGGCGTATCTTCTTCCATAAGATACGGCGTATCGACTGACCTGATGATTTATAGTTTAATTTTTTAGGTTTAATTTTTACTAACTACTAATGTATTATGCAAGTTTGAACCTTCTTAACTCAGGTGTGTTAAAGTCTAAATGGTATTATAGATTCCTGCATTTTTGTGGATACATCATTTATGAAGCTTAAACGTTCTCATCCACAAGAAAGTTGATTTTTGCTCTTATACGAATAATGGAGGATCATACCGAGCAAATCTCAGAGGAGTTTTTCTGTTCTAATTCTTTTATTTTCCAGTTTTTAACCTTTGACACAAACAACGAGGACGTTGTTTAACTTAAGTGGGGGGATGGAGAATTAGAACACTTACTTGTCCTAAACTTTTTCAAAATATGCTTAAAATGCGCTTAATATATCAAAATTTAAAATTTTTTTAGCATGTTTTTGTTTAAAGTCTAAATTACATAACCGTACACATAACTCTATTCTTTCAAAAATATTAAAACTTTAGTGTGCCGGTGACTTGTAAACTTTAGAACTTGGCTTGTATACTATTCGAGACCACCATAATGAGTATTATCTATATAATTGGAGTGACTTGTCTAAATTGGTAAATTTCTAGGATTACACCCAAATAGCCTATATATGTTATGTGATATTAACTAACTACACTGGTTAGTTAACCCCCGTATAAACCCTTTGTTTACTCTCACTTTTAGAGTAAGATACCCCTAGAAAAACCCTCAGAGCCATTCCTTTCGTTTCTTACACCTTTGTTATAATATTTCGATACACCCTTACACCTTAGCCTACCCTGTAGATTAAAATCCGTGGTTAATTGCTTTAGGCAAAGTGTGTTTCCTTACATTCCTGTGTTCGGTGCGTAATTCATTATCTTTGGTTAGGTCGGGAAATTGCACAATGCAATTGGTATGAAAGTAAATATTGTATAACTTTTAGTTTATTTTTGGTGTGTTTGCTACTTTCACTATTACAGTTATTTCCTGAAAGTATGAAGAGTATGGAAAAATTATCCGGAAAAATAGTGATAAAAAAGTTGTGAAATTTTACACATATACGTTGATGTCAAAAAAAAAAAAAAAAAAAAAAAATGAAAAAAAAAATAGAAAAGAAAAAGAAAAAGAAAAAGGAAAAGTTGGAAGTTTGTTTTAACCAACTTATGTAAAGTTTTGTATTAAGTGGGAGATATCACCACTATTTGTTGTTGTATATTATATTTATGGATTGAATAGGAGTTGGCCGTTATGGGAACGCCAACTAAGATTATTCTTTGATTGAGATTTTGTTGAGTATAATTTGTGTCTACCTAAAGCGTGTGTTTCAAGTGTTAAAGCGTGAGTTATTCAATGATATGAGTCTTATTCATGGGATGGTTGGGAAAATGATTAACCACACTTAGGATTTTAATTTATCTGTTTTGTTTATTTTTCATTTTACACCAATTTGTATCCCAAATATTATCCATACCCTATATCATTCTTCATCCAAACCTTTGATTTATTGAGATTAGGGATTTGAGCAATCTTAAGTATCGTAGTCGTGATTCGGCAATGTATTTATGATTTTGTCGCACTTTTTGATATAATATTATTGGTGAAGATTACTTGGTCCTATCTTTAGCCCATTGAGTTAAGGAATTGAGCAATTGCAAGTATCGTGGTCGTGGTTTCGATCATGTATTTGTAATTTTGTCGCCTTTTCTGGAATATGAGATCGATAGAGATTAAAAAGGATGATCAACCCTTAACCAACAAATCCTTTTTACCGCTTTAGACTTGTTACTCCATTGGCTTTAGTGGGGGAGATGCTTATACTTGCCAAGCCTATGATAGAATATTCGTCACGACTAAGCAACTAAACGATTTAGAATTGTTTTACATTAAAAATTATTTTGGTTTCCACTTCGTTAAGTGTTTGGTTGTGTGATTATGACAAAACAAATACGTGCTTAAATATAAAAATAAATCCTAATATCTTTTAGGATACATTTTCATATGATTAATTCTAAGGTTTACTTGGGGACAAGTAAAGTTCAAGTGGGGGGATATTTGATGAACTCAAATAAGTACATTTTATTATCATCATTTATCCTATTTATTTGACTTGTTTTATTATATATATATGAGAATCGATACATTAATGTTTACTTTAGTAATTCTCAGGTAAAAACAAGCATTATGTGAAACTTGGCGATTTTGGATTAATTATGGAGCAAAACAAGCGAGATGTCAAAAGTGTATTGAAATCCAGAAGATGCGCCGTATCTCACTCAACAAATACGACGCAATATCATACTTAGATGAATTCGAAGACCATTGCCTGACTTTGAAGAATGCGCCGCATGCAATTCTGTCATGCGCCGCATATGAAACTTTGGTCAAAGAAGAAGATCAAGCTCGTTCTACTCCAGATACGCCGCAATATACTTCTAACATACGGCGTATCACTATCAAGATTTCACCATTACAATCCAAGACAGCTAGAGTACATGCGCCGCATACAAAGATCAAGTTACGCCGCATTTGAAGACGGTGTACGAATATTCCAGAATATATTAATCTTGGACCCCACAGCAAAGTTAAGTCAATGCGCCGCATCTATACTCAATGCGCCGCATCGATCCCTCAGACAGAAACTATAAATACCCCAAGGTCAGACGAATTTAAGAGACCTTTTATATAACCCTAGAACCGAATCCAGACGACCAAGGGAGCACAAGACACACCTCAAACAAAGATACAAGAGCTGTAAGAAGGTCCTGCATGTATTCAATTCATTAAGTAGTTTTGTTTTATTGTTTTAGTACGCTTTAATTCATCAGGATTGATGGGCTTGTGTCATGTGACTACGGAAGATCATGCACTCCCCTTAATATTTCTTTCCCATTAATTAAAGTTTATATGTTGATGTCTTTGGTGACTTTTATTAGTGCATTGATAACCTCTGTGTCTAGCTGAGTCTTGCTTGGGTCGCCATGCCCCTTCCTCGCCTATTTATTCTAGCGTCTCTAGAAAAGTAGGATAGATATAAGTAATCATTAAGGGTTTACTCGCCGATAAGATTAGAGCCAACGAGAAAGGTTTAATTATATACACTTCATATAAAACTAGCAATAAAACAAGTGACAAGCTATTTAATTATCAGGACAGTCTTCTTATTGTCTCGAGTATCTATCAGTGTACGTGTGTGCTAATCGCTGATTCGTGCTCATTAGTTAGTTTTCTATTTAATTATAACCAAACCGTGCCAGTCTCTCAGGCTGAACCCCCTTGCGTTAGATTAGGTTGTATAACTAACTTAGGATATTAAAATACTGATTAGAATAACTAGATAATACGTTCCACTCTTAGTGATCGACACTCTGCTTACCATTATATTCATACTGACCGGGTACACTGCTCGTTAAGTGTGTGTGTTATTGATAAGTCGGCTAAATATAAATTTAAAACTTGAGCAGGCATTAATACTGCTAAACCGCAACGACACATCACGCGCATCACCATACTTTTTGCAATTTGAACTGCAGCAACTCCTCTTGCATTGCTTCCACCTAACTCTCATCTTTAAGTGCTTCAGAGACCTTGGTGGGTTCCTTTTGAAAAGGAAATAGGTAAACAAGTAGTGTTGCTGATCTTTATGGTTGACCCTTTGTTGCTTCTTAACAAGACTGAGAAGTGCAAGTACTTCAGATTATTTCTGCACTCTACTTCTGGTTTGAATTGCTGACTTGGGGTCACCAATTATTTGACTTTTAGGATGAATGGTGTGAACTCTGAGTGTAGGAATGAGACTACATCCACCTCTGTGGGTAAGTTGTAGAAGTTTGTAACCACTCCTTCTTCATCATAAGATGCCTCTTCAAAAATCCCTTCACTTGGCTTATCAAATACTTCAAGCTCTGGCATCTTAGTATCATCAAAATCATCATTTGAAGTAGATTCAGGTTGAGAAAAATTAAAAGCATCACTAGCAGAATTAACAAAACCACTACCAGACTTAAGTGAGGAAGTACTGGTAGTCTGCTTCCCAAGATGTTTCTCACCAATGCATTCATCTCCTCTCTGAAGGATAAAAATATTCTGACACTTTAGTAGGAGAAGCCTTCTTTTCTTGAGGCTTATTCACAGTCTCCTTCCTCTTTGTAGAAGATTTCTTTATTCCTTCATCAACTGCAACATGTTTGACTTCTGTGGTAGGAATCACAATAAGCTCCTCAATCTCTTTGTCTTGATCAGCAGTGCTTGCATAAGAAGTAACTTGAGTACCTGCATTGTTAGTTACTTCTATGGAACCTGCATCAGGGTTAGCTTGATTCTCCTTAGAGACAGGAATATAGTTCATAGAATCAGTTAAATAGTCAATATCAAACATCCATCTATGACCTAGTCCCTTCACATTAGGTTTTTCCTCAAGAAAATTACCATGAAGATTCTCTTCTACCCTCTTGGTCACTAAATTGTATACCCTAAAGGCCTTACTATTCAGTGAGTACCCGACAAGAAACCCCTCATCAGACTTTCCTTCAAATTTGCCAAGCACACTCAGTATATCAAGAATGGTAACATGGCACCCAAAAGGCCATATATTGCTAACAAATGGTTTTTCGCCAAAAATAAGCTCATAAGGTGTTTCATTCTGAGGCTTGGTCACTCTAACCCTATTGAATATATAGCAAGCAGTGCATACTGCTTCAGCCCAAAAGGCTGTGGGTAAAAGTGAGTCTGCTAGCATAGTCCTAGCTGCCTCAATCAGGGTCCTATTCATTCTCTCAGCAACTACATTCTGCTGTGGAGTTCTAGCATTGCTATATTGTTGCTTGATTCCTTTATTACCACAAAACTCAATCATGCTCCTATTCTTAAATTCTGTGCCATTGTCTGTCCTAATGATCTTAACCTTTTTATTAAGTTGATTTTCTATCTGCCTAATGAAAGTTTGAATTAATGGAGTAGTTTCATCTTTCCTAGACATAAAGAACACCCAACAAAATCTAGTACAATCATCAGTGATGACAACGAAATAGCTAGCATGGTTAATACTTTGTACATATATAGGGCCAAATAGATCCATGTGCAAAGTGGGTAAAGGCTCAGTAACAAACCTATCTAACTCAGCTTTACAAGAAGCCCTATGCTGTTTCCCTTATTACAAGCTACACAGGTATGGTCATTCTTAAAAACCTTGGAAGGTAAGCCTCTAACTAGGTTATTCTTCACAAGTTTATTTATGTGCTTAAAGTTAACATGACCTAACCTCCTATGCCACAATTTAGATTCATCCAAAGTGGCTTTTGCAATCAAACAGGCAGAACCTTTTGCAGGTTCAGATTCTTTCATATCAAATCTGTACATGTTGTGTTGTCTTGGACTTTGAGACGTATCTGATTTTCATCAGGCATCTTAGAGTCAGAAGTCAACACAAGAAATTCACTGTCAGTAAAAAGCACCTTATGCTGCTTATCACAAATTTGTGAAATGGAGAAAAGGTTAAACTGCCCTAGCTCTCTTACAAAAGATACATTGTCAAACTCTAAATTGCCATGACAATCCTTCATTTACCAGTAATTTGCCCCTTGCTACCTCCAAAGGTAACATGACCTCCTTTGAATTCTTGAAAAGCCTTCAGGTGATCCTTGTTACCAGACATGTGCCCAGAACACCCACTATCAAATATTCCTCTATCCCCATGTTCACGAGTGAATGTTCTTTAGATACAACTTTGACTTTAATAATCTTTTCACAATCTGATCTGCAATCCACCTGATCATTTCAGCAACCATGACAATCTGTACATCAATTCTTTTAAGTTTCATGCTATTCTCATCACTTCCAGGTGTGTAAACTCCTGTGAGAGGTGAATCATTGAAAATTAATGGATTTGATGTCTCTTTACCAGATAGCCATTACTACTGGAGTAGCCAATGTTTTAGGTGTATAAGACCATGGTACATTGATAACCATATGATTTTTAGCAAACCATCAGCTATCAACGGATTTGTTTTATCTTTACCAAAAGCCGTTTGCTTTTGGACTAGCCAATTGTTTGGTGGAATTGCACCACACCTTGGTGAATTTATTACTAGTTATAGTTTATCCACTGCGTTTACCACATGCCATAATCTTGTGGGCTAGTCAACTCTTCACTATCTCAGATATGGTGAGTTGAATACCATACAATTTTTGGCAAATTTTCAGCCATAAACAGATTTGGAATATCTTAATCAAAGTTGTTTGCTTTGGATTAGCCAGTCCTTTTGTGGGTTAGACATGGTGGACTAATAACCATTTGTTGTGTCAGTGCTTAAAGCACATTCACCAAGTGAGAAGTTCCTATAATCTCACATAACTACTTGAAAATTCTTTCGAACATTCTCAAATACCCCAAGTTGCTCCCTTTAGTGAGTGCAACTTAATCAAGTTTAACAACTGATTACAAACTTCATCATCCTTATGTCCCAACAGCTTCTTCTCAAGCATATCCTTGCCGACCCTAGGTGGTAGGGGATACTCCAATTCAGCCAACATATAGATGTGAGCACTCTGCAATGATAAGCAATGTACCTAACAACTCTCAAAGTACCTCCACCAAACAATTTCTTGTTGGTAAGGCAGCTTCCATACCTCATCAGTTTTCAATGGTGGCTCAAACATGACTTTTAAGTCTCCCCATAACACTCTTTCAAACTCCTCCTCTGGTCTGTTGTCTCCATGCCTAATGTTCACCAAATTATACAATTCCTTAAGATCATCCCTACTTAAATCATGCAACAATCCAGAATGTTAACATAAACCACCTCAGTGTAATCTTCCCTAAGGATCTGATATGCAGCCCTCAACCCAGTTTTTATTATCTGATACTGCACAACTTTTGCTGGTTCCTTGGAGCTTTCAGGGATTGATCCCGTGGTGAACACTTCATATGATGGCTCTTCTTCTTCTTGTACATCCATGGCCTTTGACTTGCCTTTCCTTGTTGCACTCTTTCTTCTTGTCCATACCAAGACAGGCTTCTTCTCCTCTTTTTTCATTACAGTTGTTGCCTTCTTAGATAGTTGCTCAACAATTTTTTCTCAGCTTCAACAACTGGTTCAGACTCTGTTGCCTTTCTTCTCTTGAAACACCATTTTATAGAGTCTTCATAATTAATAGGTTTATAACCTTTATCTCTTTCAAAAGCCTTAAGATACATGACCTCAACTTCTTCATATGACTTCCCATTCAACTTTTCCATTGTTGAGTGCGTGATGTTCTTTAGATATAACTTCATATACTAATGCACATGGGAGGAACTCTAAATCCACCTGTCTATCAAATATTTCAACTGTTCCATTGCTGAAAAGATCATGAATTTAACAAATCCAAATCAATCTAAGTAAGAAACTCTAACTCTTTGTTTATTGCTAATGCGGAATCTTAACAACAAACTATGAAGAACACAAGTAAAACTAACTTCGTAATTCTTATTAATTCTCACAATGCCGTCCAATGTCACACAACTCACATACGTAAAACTAATGCCTTAGGGTTCCTTTTATACAAAAGGAAACCCTAGATACAAAACGTGTAGAAGGATACACGTATCTTCTACTAAGATAACTACGTATCCTTTCCTAACTTATAGCTAACAAACTTTCCTATAAAACATAAACAGACTTAACTGATACAGTCAAACAGACTTAACTAAGTAATACTGCCTACCAGACTTAACAATGAGTAGACAGACTTAACTGTTAGAATACTAACACTAACAGACTTAACTACGAAAACCCAGCAGACTTAAGTCTGTTCTTCTCATTAAGTCTTCTCTTTGATAATTCCCAACAATCCTCCCCTAACTTGATCTTCATACTTCATGAACTTCAAGTTCCTTCTGAATAAGCTCTTTGAGGATTAAATCTTGAACTCTTGGAATTATCTAACTCAGCAAACTCTTCAAAACACCGTATCTGATCTTTATGCAGCAACTTTGTCTTTTAAAATCTTTTCACCATCTGATCTGCAATCCACCTGATCTTTTCAGCAACCATGACCATCTGTACATCAATTCTTTTAAGTTTCATGCTATTCTCATCACTTCCAGGTGGGTAAACTCCTGTGAGAGGTGAATCATTGAAAATTAATGGATTTGAAGTCTCTTTCCCAGATAGCCATTACTAATGGAGTAGCCAATGTTTTGGTGTATAAGTCCATGGTACATTGATAACCATATGATTTTTAGCAAACCATCAGCTATCAACGGATTTGTTTTGTCTTTACCAAAAGCCGTTTGCTTTTGGACTAGCCAATTCTTTGTTGGAGTTGCACCTTACCTTGGTGAATTGATTACCAGTTATGGTTTTTCCACTGCCTTTACCACAAGGCATAATCTTGTGGGCTAGTCAACTCTTCACTATCTCAGATATGGTGAGTTGAATACCATACAATTTTTGGCAAATTGTCAGCCATAAACGGATTCGGAATATCTTTACCAAAGCCATTTTCTTTGGATTGGCCAGTCCTTTTGTAGGTTAGACATGGTGGACTGATAACCATTTGTTGTGTCAGTGCTTAGAGCACCTTCACCAAGTGAGAAGTTCCTATAATCTCACTTAACTACTTGATAATTCTTTCAAACATTTTCAAATACCCCAAGTTGCTTCCTTTAGTGACTGCAACTTAATCAAGTCTAACAACTGATTACATACTTCATCATCCTTATATCTCAACAGCTTCTTCTCAAGCATAGCCTTGCAGACCCTAGGTGGTAGGGGATACTCCACTTCAGCTACATATAGATGTGAGTACTCTGCAATGATAAGCAATGTACCTGACAACTCTTAAAGTACCTCCACCAAACAATATCTTGTTGGTAAGGCAGCTTCCATACCTCATCAGTTTTCAATGGTGGCTCAAACATGACTTTTAATTCTCCCCATAACACTCTTTCAAACTCCTCATCTGGTCTGTTGTCTCCATGCCTAATGTTCACAACTTAAACAATGCCTTAAGATCATCCTTACTTAAATCATGAACAATCCAGGAAAGTTAACATAAACCACCTCTGTGTAATCTTCCCTGATGATCTGATATGCAGCCCTCAACCCAGTTTTTATTATCTGGTACTGCACAACTTTTGCTGGTTCCTTGGAGCTTTCAGGGATTGATCCCATGGGGAACTCTTCATATGATGGCTCTTCTTCTTCTTGTACATCTTTAACCTTTGACTTGCCTTTCCTTGCTGCACTCTTTCTTCTTTTCCATACCAAGACAGCTTCTTCTCCTCTTCTTTCACTTCAGTTTTTGCCTTCTCAGATGGTTGCTCAACAATTTTATCAGCTTCAACAACTGGTTCAGACTCTATTGTCTTTCTTCTTTTGAAACACTATTTTATAGAGTTTTCAAAATCAATGGGTTTATAACCTTTATCTCTTTCAAAAGCCTTAAGATACATGACCTCAACTTATTCATATGACTTCCCTTTCAACTGTTCCATTGTTGAGTGTATCATGCTTCTTTAGATATAACTTCATATACTGCGTTTTTCTTGTTTTGACTCCTTCTTAGTAGAACTTTTTCTTTTCTGAGTCTGCTTGATCCTTGACATCAAATCTCCCAAAGTATCTGACTCCTCCTTCCTAGCATTTATGAAGTCTGCTAGTTCTTTCGCTCTTTGCTCTGCTGTCAGATTTTTATTTTCCTTAAGCTCTTCATATTTTGCTTTCAACTCAGAATTACCCTCAATCATGGATACAATAGGATCATCTGTAGACTCTTCTGACAACATTTTTTGCAAGCAGCTCATCTTGTCTTTTGATTTGTTCCAATCTTTCTTTCTCTGCTGCGTCTTGTGCTAGAAGTCTAGCAATCTCAGCTTGAGATGCTTCCTCTTCTCTTTCTTGTCTCTTGGATTTCTTTGGTTCAGGAGTTTCAACCAAGATTTGTTTTCCTTCCCTTTGTCTTCCAACAGACTTAACTCCTTCTTGATCCAGAGCAGACTTAACATCAACAGACTTAACTCCATCACCAGTATTAACACCAGACTTAATTCCTTCCTTCTCACCAGCTTTAATTACTTCATCTTCATCCTCAGATTCACTCACCACTAGCTTCCTCTTTAGCTTCTTCTGATGTATTATTTTGCTTAAAGATTAAGCTAGAGTCTCTGCTGCTTCTAAGGCATCTGGACTTATATCCTTTGCACCAGCAGATTTGGCATGAGAAGGTGTTTTAAATCCTTGTTATGTGCTCAAACTCCTCCCTGTTTGGAAGAATTTTCAGCTTCACCCTCCTCATCACTAAATGTAACTCCTTTGGTCTTCATAACCTTTTTCATTTTCTTCACCTTCCTAACCAAAGTAACAACAGCTCTACTTAATGCTTTATTTGCCATCTCCAAAGCTGAGATTCTTTGAACCAGAGAAGGCACCAATTGCAGAAGACCTTCCACAGTCATGGAATTAGGTTCCTCCTCATGAACATGACTTGGAACTTGGGTTTGTTGTGGAGAGGGTGTAGAAGATGGTGGTTGAGGTGTAGGAGACCTTGGTGTGGGTGTGGGTGATCTTGGTGTGGTGTGGGTGACTTTGTTTTTCCTGGGGTTGGTCCTCGTTGGTGACTCCACTTGTTCATCAGTAACAGATGTATCTGCAGGTTATTTGTACTAGAAAGCATAGCAGGAAAAGTGGCCAATGTTGCCCAGAAAAACCCCTTTTCATATTGGCAAAGATCTTACTTGTAAATGCCAAACTGACATAAGTCTGTACTTTATTTTCTTTTTCAAAATTTAAAATCATTTGCAGAAATCTTGGGTACATCAAGTATTTATTCTTATTATTTGTATTTGCTACCATGCCTTCAAAAATGAGTTTGGAGAAGTTAAAAGTCTTTCCAAGTGAAAGACAGACCAATGCAGAGGCAATGTTGCTTCCAAACTGATCCCATCCACCACTCTTGGGACTTAGGCAATGGAGCAAATGGTGTAGTAAAAACTTCCACTGAGGTGAGAAAAACTTTTTCCAAACGGTGAAAGTACCATCAGTGGGATAGCCTATGTTCCTCATAACCTCTAAAAGCTCTTGGTTGGGCAAAATATAATCCCCTGAAGCATCATCCAATTGGAGACTACCCCGAATGGATGTTTCAGTGATAATAAAGTCATTGGTTTCTATGGTTGCCCTTTACTATGGTGTACCATCAGCAAGAGTTTCAGAGGTAACAGACCCCCAAAACTACTTAACTAGAGATGCATAAATAGTAGGATTATGAGTTAAAGAGTACCGAATGTAGGAACCTCTCAATAAATCTACTATTTGCTCAAGGCCGCCACTATTATTGGGTTTCTTCAAGAGGCCAACCTGATTGTGCTTGTCACAAAACTTGAGTGAAGCCATTGATGAGAGAATGTTTAAGTTCTGGTTGAGAATTTGATTAGGGTTTAAGGTCTGGTAGTTAAAACAGAGAGTCGTAGGCCAAAAATAACGATTAAGTAAAATTGGAAGCAAATAAAGATAAAGTGAGAAATTAATCAAATTTTATCCTTATATACCCCCTTTCCCCCAAAAATACGTAACGGTATTATTGGATAAAAAAATTGTGATTTGACAGACCAGATCTAACGGTAATAAAAATTTACACTACCAAACTTAAAAATTGTCAACCAGACTTAATCATTGACTCACCAGACTTAACCAAAGAATCAGACTTACACTCATAAAAAGAAATAGCAAGGCTTCTGATTATCACCAATCCAAGTTTTTTCTGCAAAAGTTTGTGCAAATACCAAGAAAAACACACAAAACAAACTATTTTACAATCAAAATCAAAGACATTAATTACCAGACTTAAACACAACTACCAGAATTAACTTCTAATGCTACCAGAATTAAAAGCTAACAAAATTAAAATTTCTAAGTACTGGTTATTATACAGACTTCTACATTTAACCTCCCCTTGAATGTAACCTCCCCTTAAGTCCAGCTATGGGTTCATCATACCTATATTAACCACTAAATAATTGAACCTAGGTCCATCAAAAGCTTTGGTTAATAGGTTTGCCACATTTAAGTCAGTGTGTATCTTTTCCACTCTAATTAATTTATTTTCATAGA
Organism: Artemisia tridentata subsp. tridentata; assembly: GCA_021014915.2. Taxonomy (NCBI): domain Eukaryota; kingdom Viridiplantae; phylum Streptophyta; class Magnoliopsida; order Asterales; family Asteraceae; genus Artemisia; species Artemisia tridentata. The sequence goes on from CP139508.1 coordinate 225,775,691, forward strand.
AATCCCTAATGAAGTGATGTCTTATTTCTATATGCTTGGTTTTAGAGTGGTACACAGGGTTCTTAACTATACAGATAGTGCTCTCATTATCTATGTGAATTACAGTGTTCATGAAATTAAAACCATAATCCAGCATTTGATTCTGAATCCACAAGACTTGACCACAGCAATTAGCAGGAGCTACATATTCAGCTTCAATTGTTGATGAAGCTACAATGGTCTGCTTCTTGCATTGCCAAGAGATTAATCTTCTTCCAAGGAATTGCAACCTCCAGTTTTGGATTTCTTATCAAGACTTGCTCCAGCGTAATCACTATCTGAATCGGCTTCCAGGTCAAAAGATGATTCTCTAGGATAACAAAGGCCCAAATTGGGTTTTGCCCTTTAGGTAACTAAAGATTCTCTTCACAGCATGAAGATGTGAAGTCTTGGGAGTAACCTGAAAACGAGAACAAGCACACACAACATACATAATATCTGGCCTAGAGGCTGTTAGATACATTAGAGAACCTATCATTGATCTGTAAAGATGCACATCCACATCATCAGCATCTTCATCCTTTGTTAATGGCACCTTGTTGTCTATGGCAGTGACTGCAATCTTTACATTTGCAAGATCAAACTTCTTTAGGATCTCAGCAACATACTTGTCTTGAGAGATAAAGAGTCCATCTTCTTTTTGCTTCACTTGCATTCCTAAGAAAAATGTGAGATCCCCATGGAACTCATCTGGAACCTTCCCTTCATTAATGCTTTAAACTCCTCACACCAAGACCTTTTAGTAGAACCAAAAATAACATCATCCACATAAACTTGGACCAGAATGATATCCTTCTTGTTCCTTTTTATGAACAAGATCTTGTCTATCACACCTCTTATGTACCATGCTCTTCAAGGAAGTTGGTGAGTGTTGCATACCAAGCTCTGGGAGCTTGATGGAGACCATACAAAGATTTGATGACTTTGTATACTTTCTTGGGGTTAACAGGATCAACAAATCCAGGAGGCTGACAAACATATACCTCTTCTTCAATAGTGCCATAGAGAAAAGCACTATTGACATCCATCTAATAGACTATGAATCCCATATATGATGCATAGGCAAAAATAACCAATAGCCTCAATCCTGGCTATAGGAGCAAAGACCTATCATAGTCTCTTCCCTCCTCTTGTCTGTACCCTTGTGCTACTAATCTTTCCTGTTCCTGACTACCACTCCTCTTTCATCCTTTTTGTTCCTGAAGACCCACTTTGTGCCTAATCACCTTAGCCCTATTAGGTAGATCTACTAGAACCCGTACTTTTTGACAATTTGAACGGCAGCAACTCCTCTTGCATTGCTTCCACCCAACTCTCATCTTCAAGTGCTTCAGATACCTTGGTGGGTTCCTTTTGAGAAAGGAAACAGGCAAACAAGCTGTGTTGCTGGTCTTTATGGTTAACCCTTTGCTGCTTCTTAACAAGACTAGAAGTACAAGTGCTTCAGGTTGCTTCTGCACTCTACTTCTGGTTTGAACTGCTGACTTGGGGTCACCAATTATTTGACTTTGATGTCAGTAACCACTCCTTCTTCATCATAAGATGCCTCTTCAAAAATCCCTTCACTTGGCTTATCAAATACTTCAAGCTCTGGCATCTCATATCATCAAAATCATCATTTGGAGTAAATTTAGGTTGAGCAGAAATTAATAGCATCACTAGCAGAATTAACAAAACCACTACCAGACTTAAGTGAGGAAGTACTCGTAGTCTGCTTCCAGAGTTTAGCACATTCTAAGATACGCCTTGTAAACCTCTTGGCGTTACCTCCTGACTTTTTTTAGTTTGTTAATACTTCTCATTTTTTTGACAGCATCTGCACTTAAGGATTTAGCTTGTATTCTCCTTAGAGACAGAATATATTTCATAGAATCAGTTAAATAGTCAATATCAAACATCCATCTATGACCTAGTCCCTTCACATTGGGTTTTTCCTCAAGAAAATTAACATGAAGATTCTCTTCTACCCTCTTGGTCACTAAATTGTATACCCTAAAGGCCTTACTATTCAGTGAATACCCAACAAGAAACCCCTCATCAGACTTTCCTTCAAATTTTCCAAGCACACTCAGTGTATCAAGAATGGTAACATGGCACCCAAAAGGCCTTATATAGCTAACAACTGGTTTATGGCCAAAAATAAGCTCATAAGGTGTTTTATTCTTAGGCTTGGTCACTCTAACCCTATTGAATATATAGCAAGCAGTGCATACTGCTTCTGCCCAAAAGGTTGTGGGTAAAAGTGAGTCTACTAGCATAGTCCTAGCTGCCTTAATCAGGGTCCTGTTCATTCTCTCAGCAACTCCATTATGCTATGGAGTTCTAGCATTGCTATATTGTTGCTTGATTCCTTTATTACCACAAAACTCAATCATGCTACTATTCTTAAATTATGTGCCATTGTCTGTCCTAATGTTCTTAACCTTTTTATTAAGTTGGTTTTCTATATGCCTAATGAAAGTTTGAATTAATGGAGTAGTTTCATCTTTCCTAGACATAAAGAACACCTAACAAAATCTAGTACAATCATCAGTGATGACAAGGCAATAGCTAGCATGTTTAATACTTTGTACAGATGTAGGGCCAAACAGATCCATGTGCAAAGTGTGTAAAGGCTTAGTAACAAACCTATCTAAGTTAGCCTTACAAGAAGCCCTATGCTGTTAGCCCTTATTACAAGCTACACAGGTATGGTCATTCTTAATAACCTTGGAAGGTAAGCCTCTAACTAGGTTATTCTTCACAAGTTTATTTATGTGCTTAAAGTTAACATGACCTAACCTCCTATGCTACAATTTAGATTCATCCAAAGTGGCTTTTGCAATCAAACAGGCAGAACCTTTTGCAGGTTCAAATGCTTTCATATCAAAACTGTACATGTTGTGTTATCTTAGGACTTTGAGAAGTATTTGATTTTCATCAGGCATCTTAAAGTCAGAAGTCAACACAAGACATTCAGAGTCAATAAAAAGCACCTTATGCTGCTTATCACAAATTTGTGATATGGAGAAAAGGTTAAACTGCCCTAGCTCTCTTACAAAAGATACATTGTCAAACTCTAAATTGCCTACAACAATCCTTCCTTTACCAGTAATTTACCCCTTGCTACCTCCAAATGAAACAGAACCTCCTTTGAATTCTTGAAAATCCTTCAGGTGATCCTTGTTACCAGACATGTGCCCAGAACACCCACTATCAAATATTCCTCTGTCTCCCATGTTCATGAGTGAATGTTCCTGCACATAAAGAAAGAAAATTAGTTTCTTTCAAGGACCCAAGCCTCTGCAGGCTTGGGTCTGCCATGTGGATCAACATATTTAGAAGTCTTGTATGAGTTTGATCCACTGTTGTTCTTGGATTCATAGGAAAGTGTTTTCTTAAATGGATCCCAAGACCAACATGCTGGGGCCTTAACAGCAGACCCCTCATTCCCCTTTACAGCATTTTGATTTGAAACTTGTGCTGTAGTCTTAGCAATGGGTCTCCTCACAGGTGAATGAGATTTATAAAAAGTGTTTCTTTGATTATATGAGTTCACCTGTGGTCCATTTACTGGTTGTCTGGGTCTAAATTGAGTAAACCACCCAGAATTAACATTTGGCCTCACAGAATTAATATTTGGCCTGACAGAATTAAAATTTGTTCTACCAGAATTAACTGGTGACCTAACAGAATTAACCTAAGGTCTACCAGTATTCATTTGTGCAGGTCTAGTAACAAATTTATTAGCATGATTAATCCTGTTTGCATTATTCCAAACTGGTTAAGCATTTAAATGACCAGTATTAACACTTTTGTGCTTCCTAAGTTCAGCCTCTCTTTTCATTCTTTTCTCATGAAAATTACAATCTTTTATTAGATGACTTAGGCTACCACAAACATAACACCTCTTAGGACCAAAAGTGAAGCTTTTCCTATGCTCTTTTCTCATCCTATCAGATTTTGGTGACTCTTGACTTTTGACAGACTTCCTAGGAGATTTTATGTGAGTATCACAACTAGGTTTATTTGTATCAGGTTTCGGTGTAATCACAACTGGTTCACTAGGTTTGACAGATTTTGACTCAGAAACTTCTTTTGGTTCACTCTCTGATTCTGATTCAGACTGCTCAGAGACATCTCTAATGGATCCTTCACTGTCATTAGTTTGACAAGTAGAATACTCACTCGATTTGTCATCTGAGTTGAGTGTTTCAGGATATTGAGGACCATGTTTACCATACACAAACAAAGAGTCATCTAGGTCTTCCTTTTGTATAGGAGTGTAATCTCCACTTAATGGAGGTGGCACCCCTTTAAAATCATCAGACTTTTTGAACCTATTTTAAAGTGGTTTACCAACATAATCATCCTCTTTACAAGTGAACACAGCTCTCACTTTTAGGTTTTATCTCATAACCTAAGCCAATTTTACAAGATGAACTTATTTGAGCATCAACTAGCCTAAACAGATTTCCATTAGAATGATTCCATCTTTCTACTGTCTTTTGCTATTCATCTCTTTCTTTTACTATTTTCATGCCAATTCTTCTATATCTCTTAAGTTTTTCATTCTTTTCATATATCTCATTAGCCTGAAAGGTAATTTTTTCATTTAAAGCAGCATGTTGTTTTTGATAGGTGACTATTTGTGCTTCTAAAGTTTTAACAGCCTTAGTATAAGCAAGAATTTTTACTTCCTGATCACCTATTTGTTTTAATTTTTCATGACATAAAGCTTTAACATGATTGTATGAATCAATGCATATTTTAGAGCACAAAGATACCTCATTACTGGAACCAATAGCCATAAGTGCATGGTTTTTCACTTCTTCCTCCTGTGTGTGTTTATCCCAATTCACAGCTTCATCTTCTAGTGTTATCATACTTATCTGATTCTTCTTCAGCTTGTCATCATCTTGAGAATCAGAATCCTTCTTCCTGTACCCATCAATGGTCATCTTTTCCGTGCAATCTCTAGCAAAGTGACCATGTTTGTGACACCTGAATTACTCAACAGTCCTTTTATTGTACCCAACTGGTGACTTCCCATCAAATCTAATGTTCCTCCCTGTCTGCTTGTAGAACTACTTAACCCTGAGAGCAATCATGGCAATTTGCCATTTGATATCCATCTCTTCACCTTCAATATCATTGATTTGTTCCAGATCCTCACTGATGAAGTCCTTCTCTTCTGGTTGCTTAGCAAAGAATGAATAAACTACTTCATCAGCAAAGCCTGCAGGAGCAACTCTCTCTCTCATGTTGCTTGAAAAGTTTCAAAACCACCAGAATTAAAACTGCCAGACTTAACTTTGTTAGTGTTGCCCTTGCTTTGAGAAACAAAGGCAACATTATTTGAACTTGAAGATGCTTTTCCTTGGATTTCCTGTTCAAAAATCCAAAGATTATTGTACAGGTCATCAGCTGTCATGGTGTCAACTTCTTCCTTCATCCTCATGGTCATTGTCACACTTGACCATTCTGTTGGTAGTGATCTAAGAAACTTGTGGTTTGCATCTTCTTCAGATACAGTAGCACCATGAGCCTTCAGTTGTGATAGAAGATGTTGAAACCTGTCATAACCTTTTTCCAATCCCTCTGAACCGAATACACTAAAAGCTTCAAACTGCTGTTTAAGAACAGCCTTCTGCATCTTCTTGGAGTTAGCATTCCCTCCAAATCTTTTTCTGATGGCCTCCCAAATTTCCTTGGCATCATTCATGCCATGAAATCTTCTCAAGTGCTCCTTGGGAAATGCCATCAATAGGATAGTCTTGACTTTTCTCTCATTTTCATCAGCACGTATCTCTTCAGCAGATATTGGTGGTAGCACCCTAACTGCTCCATCTTTACCAACCGAAATTATTTTCTTTGAATTCCCATTCTGTAGGACCTTCCAGACCTCGTTGTCAATATATTCCAGATAGTGGTCCATCTTTATAGCCCAGATGTCATATTCTTCCTTCTTCAGGATTGGGAGTTTTATGTTGGATATGGTTGTTGTTGCAGAGATAGTTTGTTGTGGTTTAGATGTGCTAGTTTCAGGGTTTTCATCTTCATGGTTTGATTTCTCATCATCACTAGAATGATTTGAGAAATCATCAGACTTCTTAGGATTCTCAAACTCAGACATTGTGTAGGGTTTATTGGAATGAATTTAGGTTTGTGGTTTTTGTGTTTCTTCAAACTCAGAGTCTCTTTACAGGCTCTGATACCACTTGAAGGTCCAACTGTTATGGATCCAAGTAGCCTTGTTACTTGTTAGACGAAATGAATAAATCCAAATCAATCTAAGTAAGAAACTCTAACACTTTGTTTATTGCGAATGCGGAATCTTAAAAACAAACAATGAAGAACACAAGTGTTAACTAACTTCCTAATTCTTATTAATTCTCACAATGTCGTACAATGTCACACAACTCACGTACGTAAAACTAATGCCTTAGGATTCCTTTTATACAAAAGGAAACCCTAGATACAAAACGTGAAAAAGGATATACGTATCTTCTATTAAGATAACTACGTATCCTTTCCTAACTTATAGCTAACAAACTTTCCTATAAAACATAAACATACTTAACTGATACAGTCAAACAGACTTTTCTAAGTAATACTGCCTAACAGACTTAACAATAAGTAGACAGAATTAACTATTACAATACTAACACTAACAGACGTAACTACGAAAACCCTGCAGACTTAAGTCTGTTCTTCTCATTAAGTCTTCTCTTTGATAATTCCCAACACATTTTATAATTATTATTAGAAATATATTTCGAATCGACTTATAATAGAAACTAGTTAACGAAATACATTTATCTCGATAAACAAAAAAACGGAAACATAAAAATAAGAAATAAGATAAAATTCTTATCCAACTTTTGAAAAGACTTCATGTTGTCACATTTTAATATTTATTCGTCAACCAAAACGTTACGAAACGAATATTAAAACTTATATATTGGAATACGATTACTAAAACTTGACATACCAACCCAGGTCGCGTGCCGGAGATGTTTATCAACTTTATTTAATTTTGTTTTCCATTCAGACTATCAAGGTGAGTTCATAGTCCCACTTTTTATACGTTTTCCAAACTTGTGGGGAGATACATGCTACAAAACCGAACACAAGTAATTTTTCTGTATGCTTTCCTGATTAATATTGCCTAAGTTACATGTTGCCTTAAAGACCCTCCATCATGGACCATTAATCAGTTTCGGTTGAGCGCGAATATAGTGAATAGATATGTTGGGTTTGACGACCCCTTTGTGTTACAGTAACGTGACAAAATGCATTTTATTTTATATCAATAAAGAGACTGGCAATCTCCTACTCGAGGGCATACTTACTATATTTAATAATGTAGTGATTTACATCATTAGCTTATAACTATGATGATAAACCTATTAACTTTTTGTGTGTCATGAGACTTAGGGCAATATACTGAACTACAATATTACTGATTTACTTACTACTTAGCTTGTGTCCAACTGATTATAACTTTAAACGCTATGGATTCACTCAACCTTTTTGTTAACTTTTTAGCATGTTTTATCTCAGGTAATTAGAAGCATGATTTAGCACGGAGTGGCTGTGGACTTTCTTCTTATAAAAAGAGTGTCCATTTTGTTATCATTCAACAAATAATGTATCTTTTATAACATATTTTGAAACTTCCCGCTGGGACCTCTAATATGTAACTCTGATTTAAATAAATGAATGCTAACGACTTTATTTAAAACGTCTCTTTTTGAGTCGTTTTCTATTTTCATGATTGTGATACTTGAAGTAATACCCCAACTTATATTTCGCTGCGTATATCAAAAATGGGGGTGTTACAGTTGAGGAGTTGGACCTTAGAGCTGTTTTCACTGATATTGATTGACGTCAGCACGACCATAGTCTTCAGGAGTTGCGAGCTGCGATACATGCCATGCAGTGGCAGGCATACTGGGACAGGATGAAGAGATTCCATTTTGATGATAGCATTGATGTCTAGGCTACATACGGAGGAGACCGTCAGTGAGAGATTAGTGATCATCTTTATTATGGTAGTTTAGTATCAGAGTAGTAGTTTACCTTGTACTTACTAAACTGAATTGTCTCAGTTAGTAGATTTTATCAAAAACTTGTAGTCGTTTTGCATATCTTGTAAGACTTATAACAAGTACTGAATCTATGATGTATTTTGGTGATGCACTATTTATGATGTTAATTTCGTACTATATTATGATGTTATCATGGTGTTGTTTATTTCGTGATGTGATTCTGTTACGTTAGTTAAATACTTACTATGTTGTATACTGGTAATAACTGATAGAATTATGCCGCCTAGGAAGATGACACCAGCTGCGATTGAGAAGTTAGTGGAAGATAGCATTGCCGCAGCGCTTGCGGGGCGCGCAGAGAATGGCAATCAGAATTATGGAAATGTGGGAATGCGCGCTGCCAATGAGAATCATTTCTGTACTTATAAGGACTTTATGAATTGCAAGCCTATCACTTTCAAGGGAACCAAACCGAATGAGTTGTTGGTTTGACTCAGTGTTTTGAGAAGATGGAGTCCGTGTTTCTACGAAGTAACTGTTCTAAGGATTGCAAGGTGAAGTATGCAATAGGTACTGTTGGGTCCGTCAGTACCCAAGCGTCCTGAAAACAGGATTTGAATACAAATTAGCCAAAGTGTTAATCAACTGTGAACACTCTCAGGTTACTGAGTGAACAGTCACTCAGTGACTTATCTTCAGGATGCTTAAGGCGAGTCTAAGAAGAAAGATTCACCATTCAGGAAGGCGAAACTCCCTGAGTAGGACTTAAGCCAAAGAAGAAGATAATGGGTTCAGTGAGTGATGACAATAACTCATTGAACCCCAGTCTCCTCAACAACTATAATGATTGAAGACTAAAGACTGAAGACCAAGCCTGAAGAATCTGAAGTCTGAAAGAAAGGCGGGACAAGGCGGGAAGTGTTTGAATAGATAAGGAAATGCCCTTATTCGGGCCAAATTCAAACTTTCCCTGAATAGCGTGAGAACAAGAACAATGTTATCACTGACACTCATAAAGCAGTTTCAACCTTATCCCAAAATAGATTCTTGTAACTGTCAAAATACTGTCTTTGTCAGACTAGCTAGGTTATTCTTTTTGTATTTTTAGTCATGGGTGCTCTTTTATACATGTGTATAAATAGGAATCATAAGGGAGAAAAGTGGATAAGTTTTGTGCATTAAAAAGCTTAGACTTTCACAAAACCACTTTTCTCCCCCAAAGAGCAACCTAGTCCCTGAGATAGCTCAGTGGTTCATTTATTGTTGCCACTCAAGTATAGCTTGAGTTTAGTGACGAGAACATACCATACCATATCGTTTCAATCCCAAGTGTTATTTCCGCTAACACTTGGGTATAGATTCTTTTGATTAATTTCTAATAAGAATTTAAATGTTGAAAAACTTGTGTTTTATCTTTTACGTTTTACTTGCTTAAATTAATCAATAGATTAATTCAGTCATGGAACACAATTAGATTAACTTTGTAGTTATTTCTACTTGTGTAACGGGAACAACAAGTGGTATTAGAGCCTCTGGTTTGTAAAATCTTTTAAAAACTAAAGAGTGCTCAAAAGGTTTTTAAAACCAAGATCCTACTATGGCTGATATTAATGTGCCCCAGCTCGTCGATAAAAATTGAGGAAGCTATTCAGTTGTTGCTCCCAGACTTGAAGCTGGAAAATTTAGCAAGTGGAAAAAGCGAATGCTTTGCTACTTGACTGGTATGGAACCATACTACATCACTTGTATCAATGAAGGTCCTTATGTCCCTAAGACTGTTGAAGGGTTACCTAAACCTGAAGCTCAATGGACCATTGATGAGAGAAGGGTGGTCAATCAAGACCAGCGCCTGAAAAGCATCATTGTATCTTGTCTTCCTGAAGATACAATGGAATCAGTAATAAACTGTACAACAACCAAACAAACTTGGTTTGACTTGGTTCATAGCTTTGAAGGTCCCTCAGATACCAAGGAAAATAGGATCATGGACCTGAAACTTGAGTATAACACTTTTAGAGCCAAGGACTCTGAAAGTCTCTCTCAGACCTATACCAGATACAAGACCCTGATAAATGAATTATCAAATGATGGTGTAGTTTTGTCTAAGCATAAGATCAATGTTGGCTTTGTGAACAGTCTCCCTGAGAAGTGGTTAAACTTCTCTCAGGGCCTCAAGAATGGTAACCACATCCAGACACTTGAGCTCCCTGAGATCTATGGGAAGTTTGTCTATGAGGACAACTTAATCTCTATGAGATACCCTGACTCAAAGAAAGCTCTTGAGACCAAAAAGGCCCTGACTACCTCACCCATATCAATTGCCTTTTATTCTAATGGTGTATTGTAGGATTTTCAAGAGGATTATGATGATGAGGTAGATGAAAGAACTAGTGAGGAGTACCTAAATGATTTACATTTAGAATTTCAAGAAAGGGCACTCCTTGCTAATTCAAAACGTTTTATCAAAAGAAATCAGTCTAACTTTTGAAAAGCTAAAGCAAATGAAACCACTAAATGTTTCAAATGTGGTAGAAAGGTTCATTTTGCTAAAAACTGTTATTCAAAAACCATCTCAGAACCCTCTTATAAATTTTCTGGAAACAGTTCTTCTTCAGGAACTAGCAAGTTTCAACCAAAAATGCTTCAGTCTACTTAACATTTTCAAAACAATAATGTTCAAAAGAGTCAAAAAGATTTTGAGGCAAAATATAGAAAAGCTAAGGCAAAACTTGCTCTCCTTGAGGCCAATCCCTCAATGTCTCAGGCATCCCAAACTTCTAAACCTGTTCAAGCAAAGAACAAGGATCTTGTAGCTGAAGCCTATGACTGGGATGAAGAAGAGGTCTCATCAGATGATGAAGTTAGAGTGAGTGCACTGATGGCACTTTCAGATGGAGATCAGCTGGCTGTTGGAAAAAAGCCGTGCAAGAAATGGAGAATGGGTCAACATAACCATGAAAAAGGTAAATATTTTACTTTCAATGGATGATGATTCTGATTGGCAGTCTTATATGAATTACATTATTGTAGATCTTAAGTTTGTAGAAGAACAAAGGCTTAATTTGCTTTCAAAATATAACAATCTTGTGTTAGAATTAAATAAGTGTAGAGATGAATTGCTTGTATTAAAACATGCCAAGTTAGAAGTTGTTTCACTACAAAATCAAAACACTGAGATTTTGAAACAAAATCAAGCTCTTCAAAATGAACTTAACAAAGTAAAGGCTGTCATTGAAAGCATGACTAAAAAGAACCCCAAAGTCTATAAAACTTTGAGTCTAATTCCTAGTGAAAACAAGAAAGTAATAGGAAAAGACCAACTCACTGAAACCCCTAGTGAGAGTCACAGTGAAAAGGCTTTTATTCCAGCTGGCATATCTTTTGAGCAGGAAAAATGGAACCCAAGTCAAATAACTGGATTGTCAGAGACAACCCAGTCAGTAAGTTACCAAACTTTGAGACTGGGAAAATCTTGCTTCCTGAAAGTCAGGCTTTGAAAGATATGCTTGGACTCACTGAGAAACCCAGTAGTATCGAGTCAGTCAATGAGTCTGAATCAGAATCACTTACACCACTCCCACCTTTGAAAGTCCTTCAGGGAGCTGCACCAAGCTCAGACCTCACACCGTTAGTCTATTCTCAACATTCTCCAAAGGAGAAGCCAGGAATGGAAAAAACCACCCTGAAAAGGCAAACACCTGAAGTCTCAGTTCCTATTGATGCCTCAACAACTTCAGTCCCTTCTGAAGTAAAAACAGAAAGCCCTGATTCAAAAATTGATCAGTTGGCTGAGCTTGTCAGAAAGCTAAGTGAGAAGATTGAATCTTCTGAGAAACCTTCTCAATCTAAGATGAAGGAACCCAAATCAGCTTCCCCAAGCACCACCAAACCAAAACCCTCCAAACCTCAGCAAAGATGCGAGCTGTGTGGCTATATTAATCATTCCACTGATGATTGTTATAGAATCCTTTTCTGCATGATATGCAAAAAGGAAGATCACAGGACCTCTGATCACCAATCATACACAACCTCATCAAAAATTGCTAACTTTAAAGCACATGCTTTTAAGTATTCCTCTTATTCTAAGCAGAAGCAGAAAAAAAGGCTAAGCCTTTTTCTCCTTGCCAACATTGTGGCTTCAATGACCACCTTCCTGAGGATTGCCTAATGGACACAAGTTGTGACATATGTGGAGATCCCACTCATGACACCTCAAGACATGAGAAGGTTATTCAGACCAGAAGAGGAGTCACCAAATCATTCTCTCAGTCTACTGAGTCTACCTCTGCAATCAAATGCAAAATATGTGGTAGCTCAGTTCATTCAACTACTGACTATGAATCAATTGTTACTTTTAAAAAGGCCATATTAATGCCAAGCCCTCCAAGAAGAGGGGTCCTAGAAAGAACTAACTCAGTTTACCATTTGTGCAGAGACATGCTAGGGAGCCAGTTTGGCATCTAGATAGTGGATGTTCAAGGAGCATGACTGGTGTGAAAGAGTATATGCACAAATATGTAGAAGAACCAGTACCTCAGGTGGTATTTGCTGATAACTCATCATGTCTCACTGAAGGTTATGGTTCAGTAAACTGTAGTGGTATAGTCTTTACTAGGATAACTTATGTCAATGGTCTTAAGTAAAATTTAATTAGTGTCAGTCAACTATGTGATGCAAAATACATAGTTCAATTTGATGATAAGCAAGGTACCATCTTCAATGCAAATAAGGAAGTTGTCCTTATTGCACCAAGAAGACAAGATGTCTATGTGTTAGACGTGAATACTCTAACTCAGAATGGATATTTTCTCTTTGCTAAAGCCAATGAAACTCTCAACTGGTTTGGCACAAGAGACTCTCCCATCTGAACTTCAAAAACATAAACTATCTTGCCAAACAAAACCAGGTCCTTGGCTTACCATCACTTGTGTTTTCAAAGGATAAACCCTGCTCTGCCTGTGAAAAAGGTAAACATCATAGAGCATCCTTTAAAACCAATCAAAACTTTTCCATCAAAAGTTGCCTACATCTTCTCCATATGGATCTCTTTGGGCCCATCAGTCCAAGGTCCATTAACCATAAAAAGGATACTCTGGTCATTGTGGATGAATACTAAAGATACACTTGGGTTTACTTCCTGACCAAAAAGAGTCAGGCAGCTGAAACAATACTGTCCTTTGTCAGGAACATTGAAAATCAGAATGACATAAAAGTCAAACAGATTAGGACTGACAATGGGACAGAGTTTAGAAACCATGAACTTGAATGTTTCTGTGATGAGAAAAGAATTTCCCAAAAAATTTCCTCTCCTTACACACCTAAACAAAATGGTGTTGCTGAAAGGAAAAATAGAACGCTCATTGAAGCTGCTAGGACAATGCTAAATGGATCAGTCCTATCCAAACACTTTTGGACTGAAGCAGTCAAAACTGCCTATTATACACAAAACAGATCCATCATTGTCAAGAGACATATCAAAACCCCATATGAGTTATTCAATGGAAGAATCCCTGACATCAGGTATTTTCATGTCTTTGGGTGTCATGTGTTTATTCATAATCACAAGGATTACTTAGGAAAATTTGATGCTAAGGCTGATGATGGATACTTCCTAGGATACTCCCTTGTCTCCAAGGCCTTCAGGGTGTTCAATACAAGGAGACAGCGAACTGAGAAAACATTCCATGTTACCTTTGATGAGAGTACTGAAGGAATCAGATTCTCAAACACCTTAGTGGAAGAGATAGGTATTGATGATTCATCAAGATATCCTCTTGATGAATATCATCCTGATAGTAGTCCTTCCACTCAGTATCAAGCAAATGCTAACATCTCCTAATACATTGTCCCTCACAAACTTCCTTACCCAACCATCACTGAGTTTGTTAAAGCACAGACAAGTACTGATGCAATCAATCAGTCTGAATAAAGTGCTCAGGAACCAATCAATCTCGGTGATCAGCCAACTGAGTCAGACATTCAAGATCCTGAAGATCGTCAAGTGTCTGCACCAGAACACACACCTCCACCCAATCAGGCCACCACAAGTTCCAATCAGTATCCAAGACCTCAGGACAGTTGGACTAGGTCTAAAGATATAGAACGTGTCAATATAATTGGAGAGCCTACTGAAGGCATGCTCACAAGAAGCATGGCTGCAAAACTAAAGGCAGCCTCAGCCAATGAATGCCTATTTGTGGATTTCATTTCCACCATTGAACCTAAAAGTGTCAAAGAAGCACGTAAACATCCTAGTTGGGTTCAGGCCATGCATGATGAACTGGAACAATTTGACAGAAATAAGGTAATGACCTTATCAAATGTCCTCAGGATGTTTCAGTCATTGGCATGAAATGGGTGTTCAAAAAAAAACTGATGAAAATGGCATAGTCATTAAAAACAAGGCCCAACTTGTAGCCAAAGGCTATAATCAACAAGAAGGCATTGACTATGAAGAGAAATTTGCACCAGTGGAAAGGATGGAAGCCATCAGGATCTTCCTTGCATTTGCAACCTACATGAACTTCAAAGTGTACCAAATGGATGTAAAAAGTGCATTCTTAAATGGTTCACTGAAAGAAGAAGTTTATGTTCAACAACCTCCTGAATTTGAAAGCAGTGAGTTTCCTGACTATGTCTGGAAGCTTGACAAAGCCCTTTATGGACTGAAACAAGCTCCTAGGGCATGGTACGAAACTCTCTCAGCCTTTCTCATCCAAAAAAATTTGTCAGAGGCAAGATAGACAACACATTGTTTATCTATAGGAAAAATGGAGATGTCATCCTTGTTCAAGTGTATGTGGATGACATCATATTTGGCTCAACAAGTTATAAACTTTGCAAACAGTTTGAAAAACAGATGGCAAAGAAATTTGAAATAAGCATGATAGGAGAACTGACCTACTTCCTTGGACTACAAATCAAGCAGACTGAGAAGGGAACCTCTATCAGTCAAGAGAAGTACACTAGAAGCCTATTGAAAAAGTATGAGCTCAGTGATTGTGCCTCAGTGAAAACTTCCATGGTTCCTCCAAACAACCTTGGTCCTGACCTTGCTGGTAAACCAGTCAATCAAACTCTATTTAGAGGAATGATTGGGTCACTGATGTATCTACTTGCATCAAGGCCTTACATCAAATTCTCAGTCTGTTTGTGTGCCAGATATCAATCTGACCCAAGAGAATCACATCTCACAGCTGTGAAAACGATCCTCAGGTACCTGAAAGGTACTCCAAGTCTTGGATTGTACTATCCTAAATGTTCAGGCTTTGATCTCAAAGGATACTCAGACTCTGACTATGCTGGTTGCAACATGGATACAAAAAGCACCTCAGACTCCTGCCAATTCTTTGGTGGAAAACTAGTCTATTGGAGTGCTAAGAAGCAACAATCAGTTGCCATGTCCTTAATAGAAGCTGAATATGTTGCAGCAGCCAGTTGTTGTGAAAATGTATTATGGATGAAAAGTCAACTCAGTGACTATGGCATCCATTATAAGATGGTTCCCATCTTTGTGATAACACAAGTGCAATTGCCATCTCAAACAACCATTTTCTTCATCAGAGAACCAAACACATTGATATAAGATATCATTTCATCAGGGACCATGTCATGAATGGTGACATTGAATTACACTTCATTCCCACTGAATATCAGCTAGCTTATATCTTCTCCAAACCATTGGATGAACCAACTTTCACAAAACTGAAAGCTAAATTGGGAATGTTGGATATTGAGAATCAGTCAACTGATTGAATCCATCCAACTAAGTGTAAATTCTGAAAACCTCAGGTCCCTGACTCAATGTGTCTCTCAGTGAATAAGATCACTGAATATCCTCCCTGAACCCCTCAAACTGAATGAAAAATCATTCAGGGGCCTCATGATGACATTCATTTCCTATACTTAATGCTCTAAGTATTTAGTTAGTAAATGTCCGAGGTTGGTAACTGAATACCTATTTAGTATAGGAATATATGTTCTTATACCAACTGGCATCCACAATATCCCACTTCCCACTTGGAATTTAATGCCTCTCCTCACACATAATATATATGGATGATGTAACTCTGCAAATTAAACTTTTTGCAGACGGCACAACTGTTCACCTGGCAGTTGCGCGAAACCCGGGATAGTGGAAGAGATAGCATTTAATGCGGACCTCAAACGTTTATACAAAATAGTTTTTAAACTTTTGAGAAAAATATGCTTAGTGCCATAACCACCTCTTCTCCACATCCCTATAAATACCCCAAACAAAATAACACACATGCTTTTAGAAATTTTGAATCAAACTCTTGCCTTTTTTTTTCAAAAACTAGCATGTGTGTTCGACCTTTAACCAAAACCTCTTCTTGCAAATCCGACCTTTTAAATGGCTACTTCTAAAGCTATAACATGTGCCCTAATGTGGAATTCACAATGGAGGGAGTGGATTTGACTAAGAACAATGTCGTAGGGAATTTTGCCTACCCGGAAAATTTTCCGGCGTATGAGGATGTAGTTAAATACCTACAATACTGCTTCCTTTCTACGACATTCATCAAAACACCCCCAGTCATATACCATGACTATCTAAGGGAGTTCTGGTGTACAGAAGTGGCAACCAGCCCTGATAACATCAAGGACAGCATAATCATGTTCTCAGTGATGAATGGGAGAAAGACCCTCTCCCTGAATTACCAAACCTTTATCAAGGCCACAAGTCAAGATTTCGCTGAGAACTTTTACCCTCAGCCCACTGAAGCAGAAGTAAAGGCCGAATTGCTTTTACTAGGGCCACATGATGACAAGCATCCGAAAAGTGGCCCTAGAACCTTATTGGCCAAAGCCCAATAATCAAAACCTGGTTTCCTGCTGTCTGGAGGATCCTGATAACCTTTTTCATTCAGGTCCTTGGTGGCAATAAGTCCTCCACGAAGCAACTGAACACATCATAACAGATGATTGTGTTCAGCCTCCTGGAGGGTAGAAAAATTGATATTAGAGAGATGATATTCAGAGACCTCATAGCAAGCTATCAGGGAAATCTAGACAAAGACACATGTCTTACCCTAGATTTATTTCCTGTGTGCTTCAGGACTTATTAGACTCCAGTATGTTAGACAAAATGTCCAGGGAACTAAATCTGATGTCTTACATAAGGCAAACTACTCGAGAGACCTCACTGAGGTTACACTAGTTGCCCTGACCACATACATGTCGATGGTCATTCAGGGCCAAGAAGCTATATCTCATGTGCCTTCTCCTTCAAAGAAGGAGAAGAAGAAAAAGAAGGCAGGGTCCAAGAAGGTGGTTCAAGCCAAACCACTCGCCACTGAGACTTCTGCCTCAAATCCTCAACAAAGGCAACTGATGGCCAAGACCATTGAGACACCCACAGTTGAGACCTCATTGGTCAAACAACAAACCCAACGGAGGGCTCTAGAAATCACCCTCAGGTTCCTCAGGCAAACCCGCTCCTCATGGCTCTGCTGACATATACAAGTTAGTGGGTCAGGAACCTTCCAACTCTCACTTCCCGATGAAGGCATTCGTAATCACCACCTTTTCCAGAGGGAGTATAGGGTCCTATACCCTCAGTAGAGCAGCACCAATCTGCTGAGAATGGGACCCACACCCTCTCACATCCCGTTTACGGGTTTGACATATCACATTCAGAGTCTCAGTGAGTATTGGCCCCTAAATCTTCATCAGGGGAGCACAACCTTGGTGGAAAGGGGGGCCTTAACATACAACTTCCCGTTTACGGTCCTGAGCAATCACACACAGGGTCTCAGGAAGAAACGGTCCCTATATCCTTGTCAGGGCAGTACAACCCTGGTGAGAAAGGGGATCTCAACAAATCATTGCCTAGTGATGGTACTGGAAAACACCCACCAGTCCTTGAAGGCACTCAAGGGGACAAAGACTCAGGGGGCATACGACCACCCGCTGATATGGAACCTAAAAGCCCCCATGGCGGATCCAGTCACTCGGGAACTAAGTCCATGGACCAGGCAGAGAAAACCCACTCTGTTCACCTGGAGGGGTCATGACCTGTCCACAACGAAGGTAAGCCCTCTTTTGAGGGGGAACCGAATTCCTCCACGGTTCCTACTCTTGCGGATCTTCAAACGCTTATAGATGAAGATTCAGAAGAGAAGATGGTCGATTTTGGGGATGAAGTAATTTTTGGTGCTGGGGATGACATGGAGACTGACACTTACAACTCTCCTCAGCACACTGAACAACCACCATTATCTCCTCCTCGTGAGGATCAACAAGAGCCCCAAACCAACCCAACAACATCATCATCATCATCAAAAACTCAAAAGACTCTACTCCTTCTACTCCTCCATATTTTCAGAAGTATGACAACATTCTTCCTCTTTCACTAGATCACTGAAGAACAATGGGATCAGCACACTGAAGCAGCAGTCTCCTATGCTAACTTCAGGGCTGCTGTTGAAGAATCTCAGGGTAAGTTACATCAGGTCACCAAACTCACTGACAAACAACTCGGTGACCTGAGGACATCTCTTGATAATCTGGGTTCTGCACAAGACATGCAGTTCTCCAACGTGTTGCAGACTCTTGATGCTATTTGTAAAGTCCCGTTTTAAGCCCATCTAGGATGTGATATAACAATCATCATTGTTGTAAATAGCGGAATTAAGAACAAACAATAATGATAAACAAGGTTGTGTATAGTGAAACGCGTTTCTTTATTCATAAATAAAACAAACAACTACTAACAAGCAAACGTGTACAGGCATATGTTTGCTAACCAACACACACAATCGATCTACATTTTCTGAATTGCTCAAAACTAACGACCTACATCTCTTTATATAATAGAGAATGCTAGGGTTTACAAGAGATAAGACAGAATATTATGAAATCTTCCTAATCAATTAAACTGATTTCCTGAATATTCTTCCAGCATTGAAGTTTAGCTCTTTGTCAATATTAGTCCTTCTTGTTTTGTAATCATCAAATTACAATTCCCAACAATCTTCCCCTATTTGATATTACAAAACAATCTTCAATGCTTCCCCTTGACTTGAACATGTCACCACAAATAATAAGCTGCAACGACCTTCTTCCCCTTTTTATAATCATCCAAATAGGGGTCTTCAATGCAACTTGAATCAAACGCTTCCCCTTAAGTGGTACATGTAGATGACTAAACAAGCTTCCCCTGAAACTAAGCATGTTTGCCATCTCTTGAATCACGAACTCCATAGGCTCCATGAACTGATTACTGATGAAGAAAACCGAATATAACGAACATGATGAAGAAATTGAATCTCCCAAACTTGCGTCTTATATCTTGCACTATCCACGTGACTCCAAACTTATCTCAAGAAGTAGGCTACCAGGACCTCTTGATAAATTCTAGCAAATGTGAGCATTAAGCGCAGGGGAGGTACAATAGATCACACACTTTTGCTATATTCATCAAGTCTTTGTCACCACCGTATGAAACAAGCAAGTTATCTCCAAATGTTAATGGCCATTTGAGATATGATAAGAACACGCACCTGTGAAACTCAACTACAACATCAACTAAATCATATTAACTCTTCTTCTTCAAATAATCCCCAACGAGCCATAAAAAAAAGAAGGTATCGTGATCCATTTCTTGAATCTCAGACTTTAATTCGGCTTAAAATAGTATCTGATTTAGTACGAACAAGACATGTTTATACACCTTAGTTATGGGTCTTGGGGTCCTAGACCATCCTCACCATAACTGACCATTTGATCCTAGATCAAACCCAATAATAATTCGTGTGGTCCCGGACCTCACGACATCATTACGTTAGGAAACAGCTCATAAACACCAAACCAAAATAATAAACCAAGCCATCATATCGTCCAAGATCCAAAACTTGAGCAACCAGTATTCACCAAAAATCAAAAGCAGAAATAACGAACACCCATGAGCATAAATAATATTCGAAGACCAAAATTAATTAGATCTGGTTACCAGACCTAATTTTCGAAACCAGACTTAATCTTCAAAAGCAGACTTAAATTCTGAAAGCAGACTTAATCGAGTAGGAAACCAGATTTAACCATAGCAACCAGAATTAATTCACTGACCCCACGTTGCCAGATTTAATCAATCTGACACAAAGAGTCAACAATAGCTGCAACTTCCAATTGAATAAACCAACTGCTAGATGAAAACGACAAATCCCACATATACCACGTCACAATCTGAAACCAATCCCACTTGCAAAATCAACAAACGCACTACATTTAAGTAATCGACAAAATTGTGTACCATCATTCAGTACCAAATTCATTAATAGCCGTGACCACTTAAACAATTAATTATCACCGTCCCAATTGTAGTACGAGGTATAAATTAAATTACCGATCAGAATCTTGTCGCCATATGAATACTCCAATTGACATCAGCTCCACATATCATCAGAAACACAAATCGAATATCCCACCAACGAATAATAAATAATAAAAGAGACAAACAGATCTTGAATTTTTAATACTCCACCAACTCATAATTCAAGATTCGTATTAATTCGTTAGGTGAGTGATGAAAGAATTATCAGTATCGACGACAAACAGAATAATCCGATACCTTTAAAAATAACAATTACCTCAACCTTTCACCAAATCTGCTCTTTTTCCTTCGAATCTGCTCCATCACCAACCTTGTAGATCCTAGATATCGAGAGCCACCCGCTCTGATACCAATTGTAAAGTCCCATTTAAGCCCATCTAGGATGTGATATAACGATCATCATTGTTGTAAATAGCGGAATTAAGAACAAACAATAATGATAAACAAGGTTGTATATAGTGAAACGCGTTTCTTTATTCATAAATAAAACGAACAACTACTAACAAGCAAACGTGTACAAGCACACGTTTGCTAATCAACACACACAATCGATCTACATTTTCTGGATTGCTCAAAACTAACGACCTACATCTCTTTATATAATAGAGAATGCTAGGGTTTACAAGAGATAAGACAGAATATTATGAAATCTTCCTAATCAATTAAACTGATTTCCTGAATATTCTTCCACCATTGAAGTTTAGCTCTTTGTCAATATTAGTCCTTCTTGTTTTGTAATCATCAAATTACAATTCCCAACACTATTCAGGAAGAATTCAAAGATGATCCTACCCTTATCACCAAGCTGACTGAGTTTATGGATTCTCAGAAGACCACCTCCAACAACATTGCTGAGCTTCTAAAGCTTCTCAAAGAGGCGGATCTTGCACCTTTCAGGTCTCAGAAAGGTGTCATTCAACAGTCAGTATCTGATAGCAAGGAGTGCCTAACTACAATTTCGTCAGCCTTTGATCAGCTATCCACCAAAAATAATGAGCTAATCACTCACTACACCACCAAGTTCACTGAACTCTCAGAAACTCAAATTACCATGGCGGAAGATATCTCCATACAGAAGAATGAGACCGCTAATGTGAAGAACATGGTCTCCACCATCCTGACTCTTCTTCAGACTTCTCCGGTTGTCCCACTCCTCAGTCAACAGATGCCTATACTGAAGTACCAGCATCTGTTGAGGGGGGAAAGTTGATGAACCTATCCCAGAACCTCACCTTCCTCTGCACTTGTTGTTGCTACCATCCCTGTCCAACCTGAAGCAATAGCAACGAAAGTCATTGAATCCTCCTCTAGTCAACCCACTCCTACTGACAAAGGGAAGGGAATCATGGTGACTGAAGATTCTGTTGATATAAATAATGCGTAAACACGTTATTAATATTTTTTGATATATTACGTTATGATAATCACAAAATGTAAAATCATTAAACGAAAGATTATGATATAAACAAGTATTTAGTTGTAAATATCTATTCTAACAACTCAATCACTTAAGGTATGAATAAACAAATGCCTAATGCATTATATGATGAAAGGAACCTTTTCTTAATCACAAGATTTTTTATAAAATGACAACAAACATTTTATATCTTTTACAAAATCATTTTTGGAAATTAAAGGAAAATGTTTAACCCATAATAAATTTATGAATTCAAATTTTCAACCAAAAATGGCAAAAATGTTCCAGAAAAACCTTCCCCACAAAAAGAGAAAACTGGGCAACGGACATAAGGGGTGGCCCCCTTAATTTGGCAATGTGGCCCCCTTAATTATTAAGGGGACCGGCCCCCTATTTAAGTGGGACAGCCACGCTCCTCTAGCCCCCAGTTTTTGCCTATAAATACTGGCTCAATCCTGGACTTTTTCCTCAACTTTTGCACCCCAAACCTTCTGTTCTAAATCTCTTCTTACATCTTTCTAAATTCTTTGATCATATTCTCTTAAGCATTGGTTTCCAAGTGATCCAAGCTTCTACCATCCAAGTGCAAAAGAAGAATACTTCTATCCCTCAAGAAAGAAGTATTACAATTCCCTTCCATCCAAGTTTTTAGTGTATCATAATTGTAAATCATTCTTTTATTTTATAAGTTGTGTATATTTGTTAGATAGTTGTGAACAATATTGTTTAGGCTAGATTAGTGTGTAAGTAGTGAAGTTGTGAAGAAGTTAAGGTGTGTAAGTAGTGAAGGTGTGAAGAAGTAGAAGAGTAAATAAGTAGTGCTAGGTCGTGAAGTAGTTGTGAATATGGTGTGAAGAAGTTGTGAAGAAGTTATGAAGAAAGTGTGAAGAAGTTGTGAAGAAGTCGTGAAGAACTTATGATAGAAGTTGTGAGATTGGTTCTAGCTACAATTAGGACTCAAAATTTAGCTTTGTGCCATAAAATTGGTGTAAGCTAAAGTTGTGTAAGGTTTTCTCCACCATAAGGGAGCTTGTTGACATAGTGAAGAAAAACTCTCGAGTTAGGTGCTCGAGGAGTGGAGTAGGGCAAGGTAGGTGTCCTTGTAGCCGAACCACTATAAATCCTTTGTCTCGCGGTTAGATCTTTCCATCTCTATCTTTCATTTCATTTCATTACTTTACTTGCATTATTAAGTTAGATCTATTTATATTTGTTCATATTGTTCAAGAGTTGAGTTCACATAAATTCGAATCTAAGTCTTTAAAAGCAAACAAAGTTTTCATAATAAATTAAAAAGACGTAAAACTATTCAACCCCCTTTTAGTTTTCCACAATTGGTATCAAGAACCACTCAAACAAGAATTTTAAAATAAACTGTATTTTAAAACTTGAAACGATCTATGGAATCTGAAAAATATTTAGAAGGGCAATCTATGCAAAGACCACCACTATTCGAGAGTGATGGTTTTCTTTATTGGAAAAATAGATTCGAAACTTATGTGAAATCAAAAGATCTTGATCTTTGGCATGTTATTACCTATGGTGATTTTCCCCCTATTCAAAATAATCCTTTAACTAAAATAGATGAAATTGTACCTTTTGAAAAACAAAATGATGATTTGAAAAAGAAACTAGCAAAAAATAATGAGGCTAAAATGGTAATTTATAATGCATTACCACGTAAAGAATATGAACGCATTTTTATGTGTCAAACCGCAAAAGAAATTTGAATTCTTTATTAATCACTCACCAAGGTAATAGTCAAGTCAAAGACAACAAAATAGATCTTCTTGTTCAACAATATGAACAATTTACAATTCTTGAAGAGGAATCTATTGATAATGCATTTGCTAAATTTAACACTATCACACAAGTTTAAAAGCACTTGATGAGACTTTTTCTAGCAAAAATTGTTTAAGGAAATTTCTTAGGGCATTACATCCAAAATGGCGCGCGAAGGTCACGGCTATTGAAGAAGCGAAGAACTTGATGACGTTATCGCTTGATGAACTTATCGGCAACTTGAAGGTCCATGAAGAAATTATAAAGAAAGATTCGAAAACGGTCAAGAGCAAGAAAGATCAAATCAAATCTCTCACGCTAAAAGCCAAAAAGGAACGCAGTGATGATGACGATTCAAGTGACGATAGTGAAGACGAAGAATATGCAATGGCTGTAAGAGAGTTCAAGAAATTTTTCAAGAAACGAGGAAGATTCACAAGACTACCACGAGATGAAAGAAGATCGCTTCAAAGAAATAGGAATGATAACTACGGGAAAAGAAAGTGCTTTAGATGTGGAAGCCAAAACCATCTCATTGGCGAATGTCCAAAGCCACCGGGTTATGATTACCAAAGGCCTTTGTTAGTGGAACATGGAGTGATAGCGACAAAGACGATGCGACAAAGCAAATGACGAAAAATGTCTTGTAGCTCAAGCTACCGATGAAATATGTCTAGGAAAAATTTGGAGCCCGACGAATGGATTAAGGATTGTGGATGCTCGAAGCACATCACGGGGGAATCGCAAGCTATTCTCCTCCTACAAGGCTACAACGGAGGAAAATAATATTTTTGGTAGTGACGGGCCGGCCCGGGAAGGGGACAGTGGCCGAGTGGTAAAATGCGACATACTGTAAATCCGTTGAAGTTTTTCTACGTAGGTTCGAATCCTGCCTCTCCACTTGTTTGTTGTAGACTTCGGAGAAGAGAAAAGAGGCATTCGTCAGCGTAGGAAGGCCAACCAAGCGAAGCTCCTTTGGCTGTTCGTAAGTTCAATTGTATTGTATGTTAGTTAGGGTGGCTGACGAACTACTATGATCTATAGATTCCCCATCCATATCCAATCCCAACGAGAATAGAAGCGAGTAGCTTCCAGCTTCGCTTGTAGTCGTAGTCTTTTAGCTTATATAGTCGTCGGCCTTCCTACACGTACACGCCGCCAGAATGCCCCCTTGGTTCGGTATGAAGCCAAGCCGATACATACGATAGGCGAAGGAAAGACCCCGGCGGGAGTTTTGTTTAGTAGATCTGTCATCCCCCTCATTATAGTCCTCCTAGAATCAATAGCATTTCGTCAGAATACATCCTGTCTTTTCACCTTAGTAGTCCTATGCATAGTCAGTACTATAGCCCCAGTCATGGCTACTAATAAAATCAGACTAGGAACCAAAAACCAGATGAGAATAGTAGGTATAAAGTAAATTGACCAATGTTTCCAAATTAGTCCAAATTTCGTGGAAAAATCATTAGCAAAGGTACGATTTCTCAAACTCCCTAACTATTGAAAATGTTGAGCATGTAGATAATTTAACATATAACTTGCTTAGTATAGGACAAATATGCGATAATAAGTGTAGGGTTACCTTTACCGATAAAGATAGCGAAATAGTTAAGGTCAAAAGGTCATAGGTAGAGGAATTAGGAAAGGTGGCGTATATGTGATGAAACTAGGAAATAAACCGGAAGATAAAATATGTCTACAACCTTAGATGAAAACTCTACATTGTGGCATAGGAGATTAGGTCACGCAAATATGCAACAAATACAATCCCTAGCCTCTAAGGAATTAGTTAGAAATTTGCCAAACCTAAGATATGATCAACATTTTTGCGATGCTTGTAAAATAGGAAAACAAGCACATGCTAGTGACAAAGCTAAGAATATAGTCTCCACTACTAGATGCCTAGAATTATTACACATGGACCTTTTTGGTCCATCCGCTGTGCGGAGTTACGGAGGTAATCGTTATACCTTAGTAATTGTAGATGACTATTCACGATACACGTGGACTAGATTTTTAAGTGATAAAACCGAAGCCTTTAATAAGTTTGAAATATTTAGTAAAATGATTCAAAATAAATTAGGATGTTCTATAGTATCTATTGTGATTTAAATGGAATATCTCACAATTTCTCCGCTCCTCGCACTCCACAATCAAATGGGGTAGTAGAAAGAAAGAATCGTTCCTTACAAGAAATGAGTAGAACAATGCTAAATGAACAATCTATCCCACAAAAATTTTGGTGTCACGCCGTAGATACATCAACATATATAATAAATAGAGTCTCAATTAGGCGAATTTTAGGAAAAACCCCATATGAGTTATTAAGAGGTAGAAAACCTAATCTAAATTACTTTAGGGTATTCGGGAGCAAATGTTTTGTTCTCAATACAAAAGATTACCTTACTAAGTTTGATCCTAAGTCATATGAAGGAATTTTTCTAGGGTATTCGCAAAATAGTAAAGCTTATATAATACTTAATAAACACACTATGAAAGTAGAAGAGTCATTGAATGTAACATTTGATGAAACTCCACCACCACCTAAAACATTGCCTCTAGAAGATGATGACCTAGTTGAAGGTGAAGCTGTTGAGGTTAGTAAAACTAAAACCCTAGGTGATGATAATGAAAATATAACACTAGGAGAAAATGAAATAGTAAATGTTAAGGAATCTAAATCACACCCATTAGATAATATAATAGGAAACCTAAATCAAAGAACTCTTAGATCACAAGCTCAAGATAAAAATAACTTCTTTTGTTTCCTCTCAACAATAGAACCTAAAAATATAAATGAGGCTTTAAAAGATGAAAGTTGGGTTATGGCTATGCAAGAAGAACTAAATCAATTTAAGACAAATGATGTTTGGAAACTAGTCCGAAAAACCATGAACATGACCATCATAGGAACTAAATGGGTATATAGAAATAAGTTAGATGAAAATGGAATTGTTACTAGGATTAAAGCTAGGTTAGTTGCCCAAGGTTATAATCAACAAGAAGGAATTGATTATGACGAAACTTATGCCCCCGTAGCTAGATTAGAATCTAAAGAATACTCCTTGCCTATGCATGCGCCCTAGACTTTAAGTTATTTCAAATGGACGTGAAAAGTGCATTCCTTAACGGTTTTATCAATGAGGAGGTATACGTGGCACAACCTCCAGGAATCATTGACTTCGCAAAACCTAATTATGTTTATAAACTCAAGAAAGCTTTATATGGACTCAAACAAGCTCCCAAGGCTTGGTATGATCGATTAAAAGCTTTTCTTATTAAACATGATTATTCCATTGGGATGGTAGATGAACACTCTTTTCACGAAAAATAAAAGCCCAAATCTCATCATTGTCCAAATATATGTCGACGATATTATATTTGGATCGACTTGTCAGGATATGTGTGATGAATTAGCCAAAATCATGGATGATGAGTTTGAGATGAGTATGATGGGTGAACTAAATTTCTTCCTAGGATTACAGATAAAACAATTAGAAGATGGAATATTTTTTAATCAATCTAAGTACATTAAGGAGATG
>CP139508.1:225816278-225964988 GCA_021014915.2 Artemisia tridentata subsp. tridentata
AAACCCTAAAATTTAAAACATGTAAAAAGACCAAAATGCCTCTACAACTTTGAAATTAATTAAAGCTTATATAACTTACAATTATGTTACAAAACCTATGAAAACAAACCAAGTGTGACATGAAATAATTATGAAGCATCAAATAATATTTGTACAAGCCACCAAAAATGTTTATAACACATTACATTGTCACATGAGCCGATATTATAAAGTGTATATTTATTTTTGTTTTAAAAGTAAATTAAAGAAAGGATAATTATCATTTAAATAAGGAAAAGTATACAAAATTGATTTTGATTGATTTGTTCCAGCTTTGGCCGAATTTTACTCACCTCCCCCTCCTATTTCTCGGCCTAAATCAGTTATATAATTATCATATATTTTTCTTCCTTCCAAACCTAGCCGAAACCCTAGAAACAGAAGCATAATTCATTCAAAAATCCATCCGAATTTCTGGGCACCCTTGATTATTTTTCCTGTATTCTACATCATCACAAGAACTAAGAAAAATACGTTTTGATTTGTTCGTGGCCTGGTTCGATCGTGGGGATTTATTTCCTATCGCTTGTACCAAACGAGAGGTAATTCGTTTATAATTCATTCGACACTTATAAAATTCGTTTCTCATTTTTCTCAAGATCCTTACATCGTATATACTATATGAAAAATGATTACAAGGTTGTTGGATCGTTCGTGTGCTCGTGGTGAATTTTGTGGTGTCGCGTGTGCAACCGAAGACAATAATTCGTTAAGCCTTTTCTATATGTTCTATAGTAGATCTGGTATATTTCCTACGACTCCTATATCATATGAACACCAAATAAAATGATATGAATGTACCATGCAAGATATATGAATTTTATGTGAATTAAACCATTAAAACGAATGAAAACCATATAAAATGTTATACGAATTTTCTGGGCATCATGTATATTTTATTTACGTCCCTTATGATCAAACAAGTACTGGAAAAATGATAATTGGATTTGTCATGGCTTAGATTAATTTTGTCGAATTGTTTGTTGGATCGGAGTAAAAGAAAACGAAGAAAGAAAAGGAAGAAAATTCGTACGAGCTAGGGTTTATACTTTAGGGATTGTTCTTGATTAATTAAATGGTGTTTAATGATGTTCTAATGATTAGCTAAATGATTGGACTAATAGGGTTAGGGTTTTAATTGTTAAAAAGTTCATACGATTGTTTTAAAAATGTTTAGGGTGTGTTTCGTAACTTTTAAAACTTGAGGGTTATTTTTAGAACATTAATTGGACTGGGTACAATTCGTATAAAATGTAACTTGAAGGGCTCATGTGTAATTTTCGTGTTTAAAAGGATTAAAGTGGTTTATTAATAAAAATGTAATTCAGTTTATAATTTAAATAAGTAGAGGGGCTAAAAATGTAAATTCTGGAAAGTTAAGGTGGTTTCGTACATTTAAACATGTTAAGGATATATTGTGTAATTATGAGGATTTAATGGACCAATATGTAATTATTAATATTAAAGGATTGAAAATATAAATTGAGGGTTAAATATGTAAACTAATTAACTTGAGGGACCTATTGTGTAAATTATGGATAAGTGAAGGGACATTCGTACAACTTGATAAAATAAGGACTAATTGTGTAAAATTGATATACTGAGGGTTTAATGTGTAACTATTAATATTATAAGGTTTAAAGTGTAACTTAATAATATAAAGGGTGTAAAGTGTAAATTGTGCAAACTAAAGGACTAAATGTGTAATTCTGGATAACTTAAGTATGAGAATGAGTTAATTTAACTATGATTCCTTGATCTTTCTAAAGATGGAAACTTTCTAATAATGGAAACTTATTAAATATGGAAACTTGCTATAAATGGAAAGTTACTAAAAATGGAAAGCCGACTAAAATGAGAACTCTGATTTGAATAAGTTATTAATAATAAGCCGATCATTGATTCGTGTAGATTCGCCAAAGGAGGAGTGATTTCTTATCCTTATGATATGTTTCGTTGACGGTTAAGGTACAGATATTCTGCTCTTTTTATAAGGAGCCTTCGGTCTCTATTTTGATTCGTATTAGGGTTCCCTAAGCCATTGCTATGATCCCTTTGATTTGTGAACCTTTGATTTGTGAACCTCTGCCATGATTCTTTTGACATGATCCTTTTGATGTGAACCTTGATATGAACCCTTTGCTATGAACCCTTGAACATGGGACTTTGATTATGATTCGATGACTTGGACATGTGAACCTTTGCTTTGATGTGAACCTTTGACCCCAGTTTGATACTACGAGCCAAATGTGTTTCCTAGCCATGAAGGTAACATGGCCGTGTCTGTGATGCACCACTGACATGACTCGTGTGTGGTTCGAGTGATTAGCCACACCGTCCCCATTATGATTTGTGAAATGCATGCGATTATTATTATTATTATGGCCAATGTGATATGTGGGGGGGCGTATGGATGCATCCTAGATTTGTATTGGGATTCTGATATTGTGATATGTGATATGTGGTGACTGATGATGGGTGCAATCCACGTCTTTCATAAAATGTGGGAGCTGATCACTCCATTGTGGTACATGAGGACACCCCTCATATTATCCGGTTACTAAAGAGGTATCCCCTCTAGATTTGCTACAGGATTTGATATGTGATGTGATATGTGGGCTCGTGGTGGATGACTGTCCTAAACCTTTATTCTTATACCTTCTCTTATATCTCATTCATTATGATATGCCTGTTCATTTCCATTTGCTTTTGTTTCCGTTTATTATATATCTGTTCACTGGGCTTTTTAAGCTCAGCCGCACGTTTTCTTTTCGTGTGCGGCAGGTTTTAGTTGGAAGCTGGGTATGAGTGAAGAGACTTTTGGACTTAGAAGACCTTGATAGTTATTCTGAAGTAGAAGTTTTTAGAAGGATTTGCATTGACAGACGTAGTAATTAGTTTTGTTTCTCACTTGTAACCTTGTAGTTTCAGTATTTCATTTGTAACCTTTGAAATTCTATTGTATTATTTAAGTCGTATGATATGCTTGCCTTTGATATGTCACCATTTACGTGACACTTCTACCCTTGCCGGGTTGGGGTGTTACAAAGTGGTATCAGAGCCAGGTTTACGACTTGTAGTACATCTACCCTTGGCCTGTGTAAGTTAGGACCACTAAGTTTCCCTGTAGGCGCTCGTAGGACAACCTTTTAGAATTTGCTTTAGGATCTCCCTATAGGAACTTGAATTTGACCAGTGAGGAATGGGTAGACTAAGACATATATGTGAGTATCATTTGCTTCCGCATCACTCTGATTCGTGCCTCTGCCCTTAGTTAAGCCTCATCAGAACTTTTCGAGAGTTAGAAGTTTTGCAACTTAAGCTTAGTAACTAAGTAAGTTTGGAATATCTCGGAAAACCTACCTGGATACCTTACACCATTTAAGTTTCATTTTCAGATTTTGACCTCCACCTCCGATTTGTTTGACAAGCTGTTTGACACCTTTCCGACCATATCGTAGGTCATTCAACCATAATGTGTTCGACACATTTCGTGAATCCATTGCTTATACTGAATGTAAATGTATCATCCGATACTACTTAACTTTGCATAAATCCATTACTACTCCTATGAGAATTCTGGTAATTATTAACCGTGGATATAGGAAGTTGTGTTCCTTCCCTTCGAATGACGAACCTTGTTCTGCCAACCATTTCCTTTGGAAGGATATGATGTTATACTATCTCTGTATGGGTTCGTTAACTGAGCATGATGATGCTGATAACTGATATTCTGTACATCTCACTTTGACAATTATACGATGTTCGTATTACTGATAATACACACCCTACTTACTGCTTATGCTAAGAAGCCGAACAAATTTCCCACACTTTGAACTGTTCGATTATCCATCTCAACATTTTTATTGAAACATGTGCTGGACTCCGATATATGAACTATCCGTCTGATTTGATGACTATATTCGTTCTATGAATCTTTTGATCTTGATATGTCTTATTGTATGGTCTTTTGGTTATGGATTGGATGACTATTTGTAAAGTTGCCATAGACTACCGTATCTGAAATGTGATCTTAACAATCTGCTTCACCCTATTTCGTTATGATGAATCTCTACACCTGAATCTGCTAAAATTTCTACCGCTATGGAAGCACCAACCCTGAACTCATATGATTATCAAGTTTTCCTGACAACCATTATTATCCACCCTTGGAAAGTTCTACCATCGGAAATATTTCGTAGTACGAAGATTTTCCGGTATTCTCTGATGAATCTTTTGGTACTCCTTCTTGCTTAGGAAGTAGAGTGGGCACTGAACTGATCACAGTTGACGAAACCATGGTGCCATAGAAGCTGATAGATTGAAGGAACTGATGTAATATGATTTTTGTTCACCTCAGTGATTCTCTTTGGATGCTCTTGTTGGTTTATGAAGAAGAAAGAAAGAAGGATGTGACGACGTATCGACTATTGTAAACTTAACCGTACCACTATCAGTAATCATTATCCGTTTCCGAGTATCAATAATTGATTTGGTCTTTCTTTTGAAACTTCGTATCTGATTTCATCGTTTTAGATTTGAAGGGCTGAAGAAGCAACCACAAGAACTTCTAAGAAGGGGGTTAACTAACCGAGAGTAACCTCTGTGAAGTATTTCAGCTTTATTTTAAAGAAGGAGGAAGGCGACATGAAGTGTATGTGAAAGTTTTCCCTAAATGATTTCAGAGACTGTCCTTGCACTCGTTATAACCTTAGGAGTTTGAATGATGCCAATGGTATTGGCTAGAATGATCATGTCTTCGCGTGTTTTGGACAAATTGTCATAGTATGACATTGTGTTGTGTTCAGAAACGAAAGAAGAACATAGAGATTATTGATGAGACAACCACTTGTTCTGGAAGAGAAATTTGATTGACATTCAGAAACCATTATAGACGACACTACCCTGTAGATTGTGAAGACAGAGTTTTCCACAGGAAGAACCGAGATCGAAGACAGTCATCAGAGTGAGAAACTTGGTGGAAGAGTAGTAGAAGACGGTGGCAATAAGTATTACCATGGATGAAGCATATAAGAAGAAGAGAGGAACTGGGATAATACTAAATCATATATTAACCGTGAAGATTACAGTTCGGGCATCAAGACAACCAGACCGTAAGAGACGAACCATTCAACACATAATCTGGAGTCGACAACAGCGGTGTTTACCTTAAAACCTGGAGCTGTGTTAGAAGACCTGTCGAAGAAACGAAATCCTGTTTCTCTATTCATTTTAGTTGTACTAAGATGAATTGATAGCAGAAGCAGGCTTGCGGATGAAGGGATGCACAGTGATCGTGTCAGGGACTGCCGTTACGACGCCACAATATCAAGAAGAGTTGCCGCAGGCTTGAGGAACCAGACCCAAGTTTGTAATTCCGTTGCACCATGAGATAAGATGGACAAGCGTCAAACTACTCCAACTTGGAAGAAATTTTAAAATTTTGTATGTGAATGGACAAGTGTTGAAGCGGATATTTGTGTTTAGATGAGATGATTCTGTGGAGGATGAAGCTATCGACGACATATTCGTTTCCTCTCAACCTACTAAAATTTCGTTACCTGATAATGAGGTCCTTTGAATGATTTGGTTCTCTGTTAGTAATTCCGTTCTATGTTCATTCTGCGTTTGTTGAATAACGAGTTGTATGAGAATTTTGACGAGCTATGGAAGAAATTTTGATATTTATGAATAGACGGATGTTGAAGTAACCACTTATTTTGACTGAATTGATTTCGGTAAGTTATGAAGTATTGGCGCTATTAACGACGTACCTGAATTCTGATGGACATTTTCGGGTTTTCGTTACTCTTCGAGTAATTTCGCTCTCTTAAGTTATGACGTTTGATTTTGGTGTCCTCTGAGACTGTAGGTGGACTAGTTGGATTTAGATAAGTTGTGTTGTTCACGACTTGAGATAAAGTATGACCATCGTGAGGGCATATTTATATGATGCCAGTATTATGACGTCTGGCCAGCGTGATAATACTTACATCATATAACGTGCACTTGTTGTGGGCATAGGATATTTCGAGGAGTGCCTTAGAACCTTAGAAATTCTGATGTCTGATTGAGATCATCCGCGTTTAGTGAGACTTTAGATTCATTCTACCTATCCATTTGATCTGCTGTCTTTGATATTCGACATGATACGTTTTGCTGACCTCTGCACTTCCGATAATGATCTTAGATTCTATTACAGAGCTTTCTGCCATTTGATGATATCTAACGATATGCTCTCTGTCCGTGTGGATTCGATCTGTTATTATACGAGAATACGCCTATGTTCTGCTATATATACGTTTCGCATTCGTTGAACCTGTTCATTTTGATCTGCTATGAGTCAGACATGAGATTTTGGACCTTGAGGAAACAAAATCTGTTTGTTTATGAGAACACCTTTGGAAAGCTATATTGAAGCCGAGGGTAATTGAAAAGCTGAAGAGTTACACATTTGCATCACCTCATGGTTGCTACAATTCGATGTATTCTCGTCTAATTCGCCTGATCAATCCGATGTGAACCATACATTTTGTTTGTACCTCTTCCTAGAGAATTCGATTATCATCCGTATATTGGTACGTTATCATTTTGGATTCAAACTCAGTATGGTATGTCTTTGCTGAGAAACCCGAAGCTAACATAGATCGACAATGAAGAGTCATGAGAAACAAGTCTTTTACATTTCCGTTCACTGTCCGTTGTGTCTTCTGTTTCATTTCATTTTCGTTCGTTTGAATTTTACATTTCCGTTCGTAAAGATTCTTTGGAAGAACCACCCAGAGCGGGAGGCTACCTGGGAAACCGAGGAATCGATACGAGCTAGTTATCTAAATTCCGTATTCTGATCCGGTATGTCTCTATTTTGTTTTCGATCCTTTCATTTCTGATTCTTTACAAATTTCGAGGATGAAATTTTTTTGTTAGAGGGGAAGAGTTGTAAAACCCTAAAATATAAAACATGTAAAAAGACCAAAATGCCCCTACAACTTTGAAATTAATCAAAGCTTATATAACTTACAATTATGTTACAAAACCTATGAAAACAAACCAAGTGTGACATGAAATAATTATGAAGCATCAAATAAATATTTGTGCAAGCCACCAAAAATGTTTATAACACATTACATTGTCACATGAGCCGATATTATAAAGTGTATATTTATTTTTGTTTTAAAAGTAAATTAAAGAAAGGATAATTATCATTTAAATAAGGAAAACTATACAAAATTGATTGTGATTGATTTGTTCCAGCTTTGGCCGAAATTTACTCACCTTCCCCCTCCTATTTCTCGGCCTAAATCAGTTATATAATTATCACATATTTTTCTTCCTTCCAAACCTAGCCGAAACCCTAGAAAAACAAGCATAATTCATTCAAAAATCCATCCGAATTTCTGGGCACCCTTGATTATTTTTCCTGTATTCTACATCATCACAAGAACTAAGAAAAATACGTTTTGATTTGTTCGTGGCCTGGTTCGATCGTGGGGATTTATTTCCTATCGCTTGTACCAAACGAGAGGTAATTCGTTTATAATTCATTCGACACTTATAAAATTCGTTTCTCATTTTTCTCAAGATCCTTACATCGTATATACTATATGAAAAATGATTACAAGGTTGTTGGATCGTTCGTGTGCTCGTGGTGAATTTTGTGGTGACGCGTGTGCAACCGAAGACAATAATTCGTTAAGCCTTTTCCATACGTTCTATAGTAGATCTGGTATATTTCCTACGACTCCTACATCATATGAACACCAAATAAAATGATATGAACGTACCATGCAAGATCTAGGAATTTTATGTGAATTAAACCATTAAAACGAATGAAAACCATATAAAATGTTATACGAATTTTCTGGGCATCATGTATATTTTATTTACGTCCCTTATGATCAAACAAGTACTGGAAAAATGATAATTGGATTTGTCATGGCTTAGATTAATTTTGTTGAATTGTTTGTTGGATCGGAGTAAAAGAAAACGAAGAAAGAAAAGGAAGAAAATTCGTACGAGCTAGGGTTTATACTTTAGGGATTGTTCTTGATTAATTAAATGGTGTTTAATGATGTTCTAATGATTAGCTAAATGATTGGACTAATAGGGTTAGGGTTTTAATTGTTAAAAATTTTATACGATTGTTTTAAAAATGTTTAGGGTGTGTTTCGTAACTTTTAAAACTTGAGGGTTATTTTTAGAACATTAATTGGACTGGGTACAATTCGTATAAAATGTAACTTGAAGGGCTCATGTGTAATTTTCGTGTTTAAAAGGATTAAAGTGGTTTATTAAATAAAATGTAATTCAGTTTATAATTTAAATAAGTAGAGGGGCTAAAAATGTAAATTCTGGAAAGTTAAGGTGGTTTCGTACATTTAAACATGTTAAGGATATATTGTGTAATTATGAGGATTTAATGGACCAATATGTAATTATTAATATTAAAGGATTGAAAATATAAATTGAGGGTTAAATATGTAAACTAATTAACTTGAGGGACCTATTGTGTAAATTATGGATAAGTGAAGGGACATTCGTACAACTTGATAAAATAAGGACTAATTGTGTAAAATTGATATACTAAGGGTTTAATGTGTAACTATTGATATTATAAGGTTTAAAGTGTAACTTAATAATATAAAGGGTGTAAAGTGTAAATTGTGCAAACTAAAGGACTAAATGTGTAATTCTGGATAACTTAAGTATGAGAATGAGTTAATTTAACTATGATACCTTGATCTTTCTAAAGATGGAAACTTTCTAATAATGGAAACTTATTAAATATGGAAACTTGCTATAAATCGAAAGTTACTAAAAATGGAAAGCCGACTAAAATGAGAACTCTGATTTGAATAAGTTATTAATAATAAGCCGATCATTGATTCGTGTAGATTCGCCGAAGGAGGAGTGATTTCTTATCCTTATGATATGTTTCGTTGACGGTTAAGGTACAGATATTCTGCTCTTTTTATAAGGAGCCTTCTGTCTCTATTTTGATTCGTATTAGGGTTCCCTAAGCCATTGCTATGATCCCTTTGATTTGTGAACCTTTGATTTTTGAACCTCTGCCATGATTCTTTTGACATGATCCTTTTGATGTGAACCTTGATATGAACCCTTTGCTATGAACCCTTGAACATGGGACTTCGATTATGATTCGATGACTTGGACATGTGAACCTTTGCTTTGATGTGAAACTTTGACCCCAGTTTGATACTACGAGCCAAATGTGTTTCCTAGCCATGAAGGTAACATGGCCGTGTCTGTGATGCACCACTGACATGACTCGTGTGTGGTTCGAGTGATTAGCCACACCGTCCCCATTGTGATTTGTGAAATGCATGCGATTATTATTATTATTATGGCCAATGTGATATGTGGGGGGCGTATGGATGCATCCTAGATTTGTATTGTAATTGTGATATTGTGATATGTGATATGTGGTGACTGATGATGGGTGCAATCCACGTCTTTCAGAAAATGTGGGAGCTGATCACTCCATTGTGGTACATGAGGACACCCCTCATATTATCCGGTTACTAAAGAGGTATCCCCTCTAGATTTGCTACAGGATTTGATATGTGATGTGATATGTGGGCTCGTGGTGGATGACTGTCCTAAACCTTTATTCTTATACCTTCTCTTATATCACGTTCATTATGATATGCCTGTTCATTTCCATTTGCTTTTGTTTCCGTTTATTATATATCTGTTAAGCTCAGCCGCACGTTTTCTTTTCGTATGCGGCAGGTTTTAGTTGGAAGCTGGGTATGAGTGAAGAGACTTTTGGACTTAGAAGACCTTGATAGATATTCTGAAGTAGAAGTTTTTAGAAGGATTTGCAATGACAGACGTAGTATTTAGTTTTGTTTCTCAATTGTAACCTTGTAGTTTCGGTATTTCAATTGTAACCTTTGAATTTCTGTTGTATTATTTAAGTCGTATGATATGCTTGCCTTTGATATGCCACCATTTACGTGACACTTCTACCCTTGCCGGGTTGGGGTGTTACAAAGTGGTCACAAAACTTTATTTGAACTCACAGTATCTTTACTGCTTTATCATAAACCTATGAACTCACCAACCTCGTGTTGACACTTTAGCATGTATTTTTAGGTATAAAGCAATAGCAAACTATTGGAGGCTTTTGATATGGCATGGCATGGTCATAGAAGACTCTGATGTATTTGGGACCGCTTGATTTCTTTCATGGGCTTTATTTCCACACCGTTTTTGAAATGTTGTTAACAAAGAAATTTTGATTATGAAATCAATTTTAAACGATTGAGCAAAAAACCGTTCTTTATACTTTGTGTTGTGATACCAATTAATAGCACCTCAGTGACATGTATGCTTCCGCTAAACCAGATTTTGGGGTGTTACAGATTGGCATCAGAGCCTAGGTTATAGAGAACTGGGTATTTTTAAAACCTAGACTATAACTGCTATTACGAAAACTTAACACTATGACCGCCACATGCCTGCCTGCCAAGTTGATGCCTCATTGTGATTTTTATAGCTAACATAATTGATGAGATGTGCAAACTTTTATCGGATAAGTATATCCATCTATTTTCGCTATCTACTATAAGCATTTTCGACATACTTATACACACGCATCATACTCATCGTATCATTACACCTTTTCTCTACGCAATCTCTTCAATCATCCTCGAGTGTGGACATCCGCCTTAACTATTTAAGCAACTTTTAAAAAATGAAGGACATATATTGGCGTAACTGAGCTGAGTATTCCAAAATTTATTGAACCTCGGTGGAATATAGACTGATCACCTATATTCGACTTGGGACAGTGGGACATAGACTGATCACCTATGTTCGACTCAGAGGTAAATTTTGCAATACTCAGAGTAGTTATGCTAGAATCATGTCCAGACTGATCTTCTACTTGATTTTTGAAAAGACTCAAAATTCTGTGTGTGTACATAATCACTAGCTAACATGAACATTCACATCTACACACAACACACTCGCATCACAACACCTTATGAACTGTAATGCATCGGCACCGATATACTTCTCCATTTATATGGAACTCTTGTTTGTCGCCGTCTGGCCGTAACTTGCATCGGGTCGGTTAGACTCGATTGGCACCGTTTGAACCTGAGTTGCTTATTTGTAACTCCTTGAGATTGTAATAAGCCAGTTGAGCTTATTGGAGCGTTTAGATTTGATTCTAGCTACATTTGAATTTGAATTTGGCTACGTTTGGAACTGGTTAGCTATGCTTGAATTTGGATCCCATTCCGGATTTGAAATTATTATTCAGCTTTGTTTTGTTGTGGTTTTGTTACAGTCCTCAAACCCTACACTCAAATGATGTTGTACTTTCCGTGTTAAACACTAAGTACACTACTGAGACAGCCAACCGATTGCTAGTAGGAATCAGCATCCTCCTTCAGAGTCATACTCTGAACTCGCTAAACTCCCCATTCGGCAAAGATGCTGCAACCGACAGAAACCTTAAGACCCTAAGGAATAACCTGAACCATGTTCCTTGGGAAAATCACCTAATTCTCCTCTCGCCTCTCGGAAATATCAGTTATTTTTGCTACCCTCTCATAAAATAATAAACCAGGTCGCTAACACCATACAGACTGTTTTCGATTATTCTACATACCATATTGTAGTCACCCTACAAATGTTTTACCGCTACTTTACGAAAAAAAAAAAAAAAAAAAAACAAAAAAACAAAAAAACAAAAAAACAAAATCCTGACCCTACAACTATTTTGTAAACAACGAATGGTTCTCGTTCTATGAACTGTTCTACAAATCATTTCACAAGTTATTTCATAACCCGATTTGTTGCCTTGCTACTATATCACAAACTAAACTGCATATTGCTATTATTTTGTAAATAATAAATTGTTTCCCATTACTCTGTAAACTGTTTTAACAAATCGTTTTATAAACTATTTTGCAATCACTCGGTGAACTATCCAGCCACCTGGAATACTTATGTTTATGAAATCTGTAGTTATATCTTTCTAAAACACTCACTTGGATGCGTGAAATTTTTCTGCTCAAACTTTATCAAACTATTGTCAAGGAATGTCAAACGCCAACTTTTGTGGCAATTATCCCATCCACACCACGACTAAGAACCGTTTTACGAAATTTAGAATCTTTTGAAACCATGTCACCCTAAGTATCTATTGATCTCTAACAAAGAAATGTGTATTAACTAGAAAGTTATTTTTGTCAAATTCGCATAAAGACTTACTCAAATAAAGTTATCAAACAAGATGTTTATCCAACCCTATGAGGAGGAAATACAAACCACTCAGGATCAAACCTTGAAAACCAGTCATCATGCTATCTTATCACTCTAAATCAGAACATGTATCTCACCAAATCACAAAAAGGGGGAAACCAATGACAGACAACCTGGGTACCTTCCCGCAAACAAAGATAAACCCCTAAACAGCCTGGTGAGACTCAAATCTGTTGTGAGTATCAATATCTCTTCTAAAGGACCATTTTATCGGATAACATAAACTGAAATTCGGGACGGATTTTGTAACACCCCCAAAATATCGTAGCGGAAGATTGTGTCACTGGGGTGCTACTTCATAATACAAAGTAAAAGTTATAGAAAACGACCTCTAAATGAGACGTTTTGAAAAGTTACCATTCGATTAATGAATTCAGAGTTACAAACATGAGATCTCAAAGTATGATACATAAATGTATACAAAATGTTTCGAATGGTAAATGATAATAGCATAAGTCTTCAAAATATGTCGTGCGACTCTATGCTTCAAGATCTAGCTATTGTCTAATGTACCTGAGATAAACATGCTAAAGTGTCAACACAATGGTTGGTGAGTTCATAGAGTTTGTTTAACAAGTAAAGTATTTGAATAAAGATTTCCCAGCAAAGGCCTTGTAAATCCACTCAGTTCCAAGCCCCGCCCATACAAGACTTGCAACCTGTGTGTTTACAACCCACTGCTAACATAGTATGTCTAGGGTAGATGTCTTGCATATCAATGCATCATGAGATTACTGGGTGCCATTTCCCAAAGAATACTGGGTGCCATTTCCCAAAGAATACTGGGTGCCATTTCCCAAAGATTACTGGGTGCCTACTTCCCAAAGACAAGTATGAAAGCGTATCGTATAAAAGTATAAACATTTAAGTAATTGCATAAATCATGTATTTGATAAACGAGTAAAGTAATTTAAGCATGTATCTCCCCCAGAGAGTATAAAACAAGTATATAAAAGTAGGGGCTAAGAACTCACAGTAATATGTAAAGGTTTGGAATACTTGTAAAAGTAATTGAAAGTAGTTAAGCATGTATCTCCCCCAAAGAGTTAAAACGAGTATAAAAGTAGGGGCTAAGAACTCACCTTGAACTAATGATATCACCACGTATAACGGGATTGATGGATTTAAGCCAGGAAGTCTCTACGCGTAACTACCGTTCGGGCCATCATAATTCAGAGGTCATGTAGTAAACGTTCGAGGAGCTAGGACACTTTAATTCGTAAATCCAGCAACTCGTCGATCCGTTTACCCAAATGAACCCCTCACATGAAGTTCCCTAGTGTTGTAGTACCCGATACTAAAATAAGATAATAACAAAGTCTTTTTGGAGACTTGAAGTTATTTGAAGATTATAACGACGCCTTTCTTGAAAACTCGAAGCAAAGTAGATAAAAATCTAGCTTTTGCTCAAGAACGCTTGCACGTTCTTGAAGAAACTTGCTAAAATAGCTAAGAATCGCCTTGGGTTTAAGGACTTTAGAGATAAAGAGAGGGTGGTGCGAGAATTTATGAAGGTTTAGGCTTCTATTTATAGGGAAATTTTTAGGCTAGAATGGCATTCTTGTAAATACATAGAATGGCATTTTGGTAAATAAAGGACAAGGGTAAAATGGTAATTTCAATAGATTTTCAAAATATCTAGATATTTTTGAGAAAATATCTAGATATTTTAGGTTGGATATTTATCTTGACTTACGGAGTGGGTTTTGGTCCCGTTAATTGCTAACTGTAAGTCGTAAAGTCACGAAACTTAAAACCGGGTATCCTAAAATTCCAAAATTCATGAAAATGTCACGGAAGGTGGAAAACATATATTTCTCTTGTTGGTAATTTTGTGTGGACATATCAGGATGCCTAAATGATGTTTAAACCTTAAAGTAAATCTCGGACACGGTTTCGTGATTCTTGCAGAAATGATCCGACGAGTGTCAAACTCTCGGATTATCATTAAAATAGTTTAACTTACGAGA
Organism: Artemisia tridentata subsp. tridentata; assembly: GCA_021014915.2. Taxonomy (NCBI): domain Eukaryota; kingdom Viridiplantae; phylum Streptophyta; class Magnoliopsida; order Asterales; family Asteraceae; genus Artemisia; species Artemisia tridentata. The sequence goes on from CP139508.1 coordinate 225,830,588, forward strand.
ATATGAAATAAAAATTTCGGGAATGAATAGTGCCAGTGAATAGTAAAAATGAATAGTAAAATTTCGGGAATAGAAATTTAACCTGAAAATGCGAATTGTTACAGTCTCTACCCCTTAAGGAAATTCCGTCCCGGAATTTAATGTGTCTAGGTCTCTTATCTTAACAGAGGCATGAATAAAGCTAGATTTTTATACTAGAATGGAATAATATGGTAGGATAAGGCACGTACGCATGATTACATATGTCCACGTGAGTCGTGACGTACTTATAATTATGTTGGCCACCATAATTATCCTTGCCTCCTTTCACACGTGTACATATCACTAAGCACACATCTCTCGACGTTACATAAAAGAGTAGGGTGATCATCTCTCAGAAAATCCTCGAGTGAACTCATCAAATTTCTACGGCTAAGTGATAACCTTTATTTAACTTAATCCCATGTCTCATCAAACAAGAAATGTCACAAGATTAAGTTAAATAGATAGTTATTACTGAGCTCCATGTTTTTGATGTCTCGATTTAGATTCTGAGATTTTTCCCCTATCGGTGCAGATATTATAACATTTAACAGTGCGCATATAAATGGGAAAAGTTCTACGTATGTAAGGCGATGGGATAAGAGTCTCAACGTATATAGTAGTTATAGTCTAGGCACCTAAATGCAACCTAGTTCTCTATAACCAAGGCTCTGATACCAATCTGTAACACCCCCAAAATATCGCAGCGGAAGATTGTGTCACTGGGGTGCTACTTCATAATACAAAGTACAAGTTATAGAAAACGACCTCTAAATGAGACGTTTTGAAAAGTTACCATTCGATTAATGAATTCAGAGTTACAAACATGAGATCTCAAAGTATGATACATAAATGTATACAAAATGTTTCGAATGGTAAATGATAATAGCATAAGTCTTCAAAATATGCCGTGCGACTCTATGCTTCAAGATCTAGCTATCGTCTAATGTACCTGAGATAAACATGCTAAAGTGTCAACACAATGGTTGGTGAGTTCATAGAGTTTGTTTAAAAGTAAAGTATTTGAATAAAGATTTCCCAGCAAAGGCCTTGTAAATCCACTTAGTTCCAAGCCCCGTCCGTACAAGACTTGCAACATGTGTGTTTACAACCCACTGCTAACATAGTATGTCTAGGGTAGATGTCTTGCATATCAATGCATCATGAGATTACTGGGTGCCATTTCCCAAAGAATACTGGGTGCCATTTCCCAAAGATTACTGGGTGCCATTTCCCAAAGATTACTGGGTGCCTACTTCCCAAAGACAAGTATGAAAGCGTATCGTATAAAAGTATAAACATTTAAGTAATTGCATAAATCATGTATTTGATAAACGAGTAAAGTAATTTAAGCATGTATCTCCCCCAGAGAGTATAAAACAAGTATATAAAAGTAGGGGCTAAGAAACTCACAGTAATATGTAAAGGTTTGGAATACTTGTAAAAGTAATTGAAAGTAGTTAAGCATGTATCTCCCCCAAAGAGTTAAAACGAGTATAAAAGTAGGGGCTAAGAACTCACCTTGAACTAATGATATCACAACGTATAACGGGATTGATGGATTTAAGCCAGGAAGTCTCTACGCGTAACTACCGTTCGGGCCATCATAATTCAGAGGTCATGTAGTAAACGTTCGAGGAGCTAGGACACTTTAATTCGTAAATCCAGCAACTCGTCGATCCGTTTACCCAAATGAACCCCTCACATGAAGTTCCCTAGTGTTGTAGTACCCGATACTAAAATAAGATAATAACAAAGTCTTTTTGGAGACTTGAAGTTATTTGAAGATTATAACGACGCCTTTCTTGAAAACTCGAAGCAAAGTAGATCAAAATCTAGCTTTTGCTCAAGAACGCTTGCACGTTCTTGAAGAAACTTGCTAAAATAGCTAAGAATCGCCTTGGGTTTAAGGAGTTTAGAGACAAAGAGAGGGTGGTGCGAGAATTTATGAAGGTTTAGGCTTCTATTTATAGGGAAATTTTTATGCTAGAATGGCATTCTTGTAAATACATAGAATGGCATTTTGGTAAATAAAGGACAAGGGTAAAATGGTAATTTCAATAGATTTTCAAAATATCTAGATATTTTTGAGAAAATATCTAGATATTTTAGGTTGGATATTTATCTTGACTTACGGAGTGGGTTTTGGTCCTGTTAATTGCTAACTGTAAGTCGTAAAGTCACGAAACTTAAAACCGGGTATCCTAAAATTCCAAAGTTTATGAAAATGTCACGGAAGGTGGAAAACATATATTTCTCTTGTTGGTAATTTTGTGTGGACATATCAGGATGCCTAAATGATGTTTAAACCTTAAAGTAAATCTCGGACACGGTTTCGTGATTCTTGCAGAAATGATCCGACGAGTGTCAAACTCTCGGATTATCATTAAAATAGTTTAACTTACGAGAATATGAAATAAAAATTTCGGGAATGAATAGTACCAGTGAATAGTAAACATGAATAGTAAAATTTCAGGAATAGAAATTTAACCAGAAAATGTAAATTGTTACAGATTTTGCGTTAGGAAGGGTAGACTCCAACCAACCATAATTTTCCAGACTGATTTTTTTTATACAAAATTTTATTAATTATTTCCCAAGTTTCACCTTCGGACTTTTCCGAACTTATTTGAATAAAAAACGAGAAGGTATCTCGTGAAACGTGAAAACCGACACACAACGCGTACCGGCACAACCATAATTCGACAAATGTTTCAAGATGATTTTTGTACTATTTATTCGATAATAGTCGTGTGAATACTTGTTATTATTGGAAAACTAATTCTGAAAGCAATGGCGTTACTCTCGTGTCTTGAATTTACTATTTGATGGTCTAAATGTGTCCCGAAACTCATTTTGAGAAAGATATCGAAAATTACATGATAGGTCCTTGCGGAAATTTTTCACAACCGACCTCTGTCCCTTGTAAATTTCTTTTTGGTTCCTAGGGTTTTGCTAAATAAAGGCACTTATAATACACAACAAACAAAAACCCTAACCTCCCACCTCTCAACTTCCGGCGCCGCCACCTGAACTCCGGCGAGATCTTGGCGACTCCATTTCCTCGCCATCGTTTCACCACCACCTCTCCCTCCTCCTCTTTTTAGTCAACCGCCATCATTCTGCCACCATCACCCAATTGCTGCCGTTGTGTACCACAACATCCACCACCGTACGCCACCTTCTCCACCGTAGTTTGTGTTGAAGATCTAAGGGTTTGAAGACATTTTAGAGCTTAAGACATGGGTAATTATCTGTTTTGGTCCGTCTGGTTCATAGCTACCACAACTCTTCTCGTCTCATATCTCTTTTAAGTGTTCTCCCGTAATCGTGGTATGACGAAAACCCGAATCTCTTCCTTTATCATTATTTTGTCTATAACCGGTTACAAAAGAGCTTTTATATTGTTTTCGTGGATTAAAAATAGATATATGAAACGTTTCTTTTTAAATTAAGTCGTGTGTTAAACGGAATAAAATAACGTTATGATTTAAATTTCGTGTAACACCCCAACCCGATAAGGGTGGAAGTATTACGTTATGGTGACATATCAAAGCAAACACAAGCATATGACTAAATAATACAAAATGAGTTTCAAAGGTTACAAAGGAAGAATTTGAAAATACAAGGTTACAAAGGAAACAATAATACATTCTAAGTTCTACAATTGGTAAACGTTCTAGTCATCTCTAATCCAGAATAGCTAGTAAGGTCTTCTAAGTCCAAAGTGCTCTCCACTCATAACCCAGCTTCCAACTAAAACCTAACGCAGGAAAAGAAATACGGCTGAGCTTAAAAAGCCCAGTGAATAGATATATATAACATAACATAACGGTAAATAAGCATAAGCAACGAATGAATAAGAATACAAGACGAAAGCATAATCATGAAAGTCATACGAATTTTAAAGAGAACTAAAAATCAAGAGTGCATGAGAACTGAATAAGAAACGAAACAAGAATGAAATGAAAACAAGGAAAAGGTTCATATAAGCATGTGCCATAATAACTCCATATCATAATCCGTCAATTCATACACATAACATATCAATACAAGTATACGAAGAGGGAGACCTCGAAGTAATAATAAAAGTGTGAGAAGGATTGTAAGGCACACACCACCTGGTCACAATATCATACACATACATAAAACCTAGGATGCATCCATACGCTCCCTATCATAAGTATGTATGCCAGTACTAGACTGGTCACACATATAAAGTTGGCCAATAGTGTACACAAAATCATATCATATCATAAGGGGGAACGCCGTAGATCTATCACACCTCTACGGGTGTGTCATGCCTAGGGTGCCATCCTAGACATGGTCATGGTACCTCCACAACTAGGTAAGCTCAGGCACGGATCTATCATAGCATACATAATAACAAAATAGCATGGCAAGAGAAACAAGATAGTAACTCAATAAGCATGGCAAAACATAAGCATAGCATAGCAGAGACATTTAAATAAATGTCAGAATGGATCAATAAGAATGACAATCATACAATGAAAGTCATGAGTCAAATAAAGGAATCATATCAGGGTCAAATGTCAAGTCATCAAAGTATCCAAGGTTCATCGTCAAAGGTTCATAATCAAATGGTTTATTTAAAGAAGTCTTTATCAAATGATTTTCATAAAAATGATCTTTAATAACGGTTTTCATAAAGGTAGTTTTTTTCATAGAAATTTAGCAAAATTCCATATAAAAGTAGTATCGCATCGTTCGTAAACATCATTTTAAAATAGTTTTTTTCTCAAAACATTTCCATGATATAATTAAGAAAGGTTTTCACATCTAGTTACCAAAATCAAATGAACCTTCAAAGTATCAAGTGATTCGAATATTCATGTCATAGGGTAACGAACGAATTATGTCAAGTATCGTATCATAGGGATCACAATGAACGAATGTCAATGAATCATAATATCAACGAAACATATCAAACGAATGAATCAAAGAACAGGGGATCATAGCAATGGCTTAAGGGAATCTTATAACGAATCAAAGATCAAGATCAAAGAGTCATGAGGATGAAAACACCCTTACTCAAAAGGGTAGAATATCTGTACCTTAGACCGCAAGTGAAAACACAACTAGAAACGAAAAGATCGGAAGTAAACTCCATCTTCAGCGAATCTACATGAATTTATGATCGTCTGATTAATAACTTATTTTAAATCAGATTACTTATTTTAGTCGACTCTTCCATTTTAAGTAATCTTCTATTTTAGGCAGGTTTCCCGAATTAGTAAGTTTCCATAATTAGAAGGTTTCCATATCTAGAAACATTAGTCATAAATATTCAAGTTTATCCCTTAATCAATTTGAGGTAGCAATGTGACTATATTAGTAGCTTAAGGTTCATAGTGCCATTTATATAAGTTTAGGGTTCATAGTGTAGTTTTCATAAGTTTTATGGTTTATTATGCAAATATAACAAGTTTAAGGATTATAGTGTCATTATGGTAAGATTAGGGAATGAAATGTAAATATTCTAAAGTTACATATTATCACAAGTTAAGCCATTTAGTTTAGAAAAATGACAATTCAAACCCCTAGTTAAAGAAATATACACATAACACCTTTTTTAACCTTTTTAAACCCTTAACAGTTTTTTATATACGAATTTGTTATGATTAGACGAATTTATGAATCATACAAGAACTCAGAAATAAAATCCCCAAAATTTCCCAGAGATACTTCCAGGTATTAAGTAGTTTAAATAATTTTTCCAGATTTTATTAAGTAGTAAAAGTATGAATGAAAAATTGACTTTCACAACATGTTCCCGAATTGGATCTGCTGGAACACCCGAAAAGTTTGTATTCCAGTAATTACTAAACATATGAAATATGATTCAGTTAAAAGGGAATCTTCTAATTCGACATGGTTTGCAAACTGAAAATCAAAAACACGGACTGTTTTTCCAGACATACGAATTCAGTTTTTAACACTTGAATTTGAAAAATCAAAAAGTGTATCTTCCCGACCTCTAAAAATTACAAGGCTTACATATTCAGAAAGCTCCTTTCTTAAACTTAATTTTAGACTCTAGAAACACTCAAAAACACGTTGTTATCATCAAGATCCATTCGAATCAAATCGGCCTAAACTTTCTGGATAGAAACTGGTGTTATCATTTTATGTGATCTTTTAGGTTCTCCATTCCCATGACTTACATATTGGTACTAATTGATTATTTATGATACAAAACACATATTATGTCGACGTTTAAAAAGTTTTAACAGGTACATATCAATTCGAATCAAATCACAACAGTAGGTCGATTTCATATTAGGGTTTTCTTAATCATCATTTTATGTGTACAAGTTATGATCATATGTAGTTTTCTTTTATGATTTTATGTGATAAAGATCGACAAGCACACCAAGTAGGAAAAAAGAATCAAGCAAAGATGATACAATTACCCTCGTTGCGTGATAAGAAGAACAAGAACGATATGGATCGAACTATCAAAAATCCCAGCCGAAATCTAGCCAAAACTCCCTTCGACACAGCCTTTGAAACCCACGATCACACTACCATTTGGGCTGCTGAAATACCACGTCCAAGTCACCAAGGAGGGCCTCACGAATCTCCTTTTGCTGCTGTGTTTGAACCGATCAGGAGAGAAGACAAGTAGCAGCAGTCGGCCATTTGTGAAGGAGGGATTTTTAGGGTTTTCAAAGTGGAGAGAAAGAAAAAAAATAAGGTTCGGTATGTGAGGAGGAATGGAATACCGAGTATTGTGATTAGAGTAAAATAAGGAAGGACCTAACTTTGAGGGATGTGCTATCAATCAACCTTTAATGCATGTTTATCTCATACTTAAGTTACTTAGCCGAAAATTTTGAATTGTCACAATGATGTCGAAATTTTTATTGAGAATATTTGTTTGTGATTTTAATTTTAATGTAAGGTTATTAGCTTAATTTATTTGGTAATTTAGAATGTTAATTACTTTAGGTAAAGTTTCAAATAATATTCATTTATATGGTTTTATACATTCCCAAAATTTTAAAATCAAAGGGTATTTTGGTCATTTTAGATTATGTAAATTTTAGGGTCTTACACGTAGTGATACTTGTCAATGGCGTTTATGGTCCTGTTGTGTCTCGAATCAGATTCAAACGTTAAGCTTTTGATGGGATTTGCTTATATTCGTAGGGTAAGAATTCACGGTTCGGGTCGACCCGGGTTGTGTCTCATATGATTATGAAACTCGTGCAGTCACTGGTGTTGAAAAGGATTTGCGTATTTTGATATGGTTTGGTCGTATTTGCTTAGGCTGAATCTGTGTGGACTTGCGTTAACTTTCTTGGTTTTGTTGCGTTGCGATTGGAATATTGCTTGTTTGTGTTTCGTGTTATCGAGACAACCATAAGGGTATCAATGTTCAACATTTTTTTTTCATGACTTTATGTTTGGTTACTGAATATGAGGTCAATAATTTGAAACCAAGCTCATACAAATCATGCAGTAAAACAAGGACATTGTAAAAAATTTGTGTATGTTAGTAAAAGGATATTTGTCTAACTAATAACTCTAAGCCCAAAAGATGCTACGAGTTGCGTTTGTTTTTTTTAACGGGCTCACAAGCCCATCATTTTTAGGGTATTAATTTAGTAATGAGCCTATAAAAACATTAATAGGGTGTTTGTTATAATTTGTTTTGTCAACAGAGATTTGATTAAAGTGTTATTTTCTCTTGACAATGGTGCTCTTGATACGTTTCGGTTACTCTTGGGAATAATACTTGAATACGGACTAAACATATACTTAACGGACAGAGTGTAACAAATTATAACTCAAATCATTTGGACAAATCATTAGACTTGTATCGAATCATTTGGACAAATTATTAGACTCATTAGACTCATACCGGATTTAAAATGCTAAACTAAAACTTATTAAACTAATAACAAACTGCAATACTTGATAACTAATAGATATTCTAATAAGTCGGAGTTATTATTATTATCAGCTGTTTTCACTACGGACTTGTCGGGAAATATTGTTTAAGAATTGAGTTTTATTAAGTCACAATGACTTGGAAACGTTGTATAAACGGACGTATCATGCCAAAATTTATAAAACTTTCTAGACTTATACTTTGATTTCAATTGCCTTTTAATTGTATAAAACCCGACCATGATCGAAACTCATAGTATTATTAACTTGTAAACTTTTTGCTAATTGATATTCTAATTTAAGTTTTCTTATAAAACTTAAATTACTTTTTTCAAACTTAATTGACATTTCCAAACTATTTGGGATTATGCGTAAATACCGAAAACGTAGTAATTGACTCATTTTATTGACATTTTCCTTTGTCAATATTTTCCTTGACTTCGTTGTCAATCCCTTCTCGACTCAAGTTCTCATCCATATTTTTGCTCGACTGTGTCGATTTTCTATTTTGGCGTGAGTATTCTTGAGTCTATGCTGTCTTACCACCACACGAAACGTTAACACCAAACTTTTTACAAACTTTGATACGAGTAATCCACGAAAACTAAGACGATTGTCTTTTAAAACTCTTTTACCTTACGAGATGTATTCTGAGGTAACTATATATATAGGTTATGCCGAGCCGGCACCGTTGTGCCTGTACCCTCGATATCGTTGTATTTAGCTCTTGATGCCAGTTGTGACCTTTGTTATATTTTTGCGTTGCTGCATGCTAAGGTGAGTTCATAGCCCCTACATTTACTTGTTTATAACTGTTTTGGGGGAGAATACATGCTTGTTTTTACTTAAATTGAATACTTGTTTTACTTGAAACGTTATTTTTTTTCTCAAACATACTGTTTGGCTGAATTACTTGATTGTTTACTCGAATGCGTTATGTGTTTAAATTTTACATACTTGACTTCTTACTCATGGACACAAGTGCTTGAAAACATATATGTGAGTTATGGCCCTACTCTTTAACTTTACTTTGCATTATAAAACTTGGGGTGAGAAACACGCAAACTCTTTTATGGAACAAACTGAAACTTATGATTTATTAAACTATTACGCAGCTTAGCCTAAGCCTATGAATCCCACTATGCCCAAACTCATTAACTGTCAATTCCTGTTGGGTAACGCGAATGTTATAAATAGATCTATCGGGGTGACTCCCCCGTTCGGTTTGACCGGATAGGGAAACGCGAACGTATAACATGTCGAAATACAAGTGTATTGGGATAAACACTTGTGGTACCTTTATATTTAACATGCTTCTAGCGCATGCACACTGTCTTAGCTTCGGTTGCATGAACTTAGTCCTAGCGTAATAGACTTTTTTTATTTTGTGTGACATTTTGTCGGTTGTAATGGTCACATACCCTACTCATGGTCCACATCTCTATTTTACTTTAAGGTAAACTTTATTGTCAAGACATTGTGGGCGAAACAATGGTCACAAAACTTTATTTGACCTCACAGTATTTTACTGCTTTATCATAAACCTATGAACTCACCAACCTCGTGTTGACACTTTAGCATGTATTTTCAGGGATAAAGCAATAGCACACTATTGGAGGCTTTTGGCATGGCATGGCATGGTCATAGAAGACTCTAATGTATTTGGGACCGCTTGATTTCTTTCTTCTGCACCGTTTTTGAAATGTTGTAAACAAAGAAATTTTGATTATGAAATCTATTTTAAACGATTGAGCAACAAACCGTTCTTTATACTTTGTGTTGTGATACCAATTTAGTAGCACCCCAGTGACATGTATGCTTCCGCTAAACCAGATTTTGGGGTGTTACAATTGTAGTCTCCACCATACACGTAGGGGTAAAATTCCATACACCTTATGGGATAGGAACCGTATTTTCTAGTTACATTCAAGGAAAAGCAAGAGACATTGGCAAAAAGATCAAAGAAAGTCCGGAGGAGCCTCCGAAGGCCATTCTAAGTTGTACTGATGCCGAAGAACGCATTGTGGTAAATGAGCTTTATCCAGAGCAAACGGTGGTAATCGGAAAGCAACTCTCTACTAACTTCAAAGCATACTTGGAGAAGCTACTCAAAGCCAACAAAGATGTCTTCGCATCGACGTACTCAGATATGAAAGGGGTTCCCAGGACTCTTATGATCGATGGCAAGCCCTTTGGCATAGAACATAAGCTTAATGAGTTCAAGCACATAGAACCAATTAAGCAGAAGTGACGAAGCCTGGCACCAAAAAGGAACGCAGCCGCTTGCAAAGAGGCGGATGAACTTGTACGAGCAGGAATTCTAAGAGAAGTAAAATACCAAACCTGGGTAGCTAACCCAGTTATGGTAAAGAAGAGTGACGGAGGGTGGCGAATGTGTGTTGATTTCACCGACATCAACAAAGCTTGCCCAAAGGACTGCTACCCTCTACCAGAGATTAATTGGAAGGTCAAATCCCTTTCGGGTTTCCGTTTGAAATGTTTTCTGGATGCCTCAAAAGGGTATCACCAAATAAAAATGGCGGAGGAAGATGAGGAAAAGACAACCTTCTACACAGGAAAGGGTGTCTATTACTACAAGAAAATGCCCTTCAGTCTAAAGAACGCAGGGGCAACTTATCAACGGTTGGTAGACAAAGCCTTCCATAAGCAAATAGGAAGGAACTTGGAAGCCTACGTTGATGACATGGTAATAAAAAGTAGGACTGAGGAAGACCTACTCTCCGACATTCAAGAAACCTTTGATCAATTGAGGGCAATCAACATGAAGCTTAACCCAACGAAGTGTTCCTTTGGCATGGAAGAAAGATAATTATTGGGGCATCTGATTACAAAGCAAGGGATCAAACCTAACCCTTCAAAAGTCAAAGCCATAACTGATCTACAAGATCCAAAGTCATTAAAAGAAGTTCAAAGCATAAATGGGAAGCTCGCAGCACTTAGCAGATTCTTGTCGAAAGGGGCAGATCGTTCTTTACCATTTTTCAAAACACACAAGGGGGTGTACAGATAAAAAGACTTTCCAATGGAGTTGTGAGGCGGAAGCCGCCTTCGAAAAGCTAAAAGAATTCATGGAAATCTTGCCAACACTTATAGCCCCAATCAAAGGCGAAGTGTTATTCATGTACATTGCGGCATCCTTCAAAAGCATTAGTGCGGTGCTCTTAGCCGAAAGGGAGAAGAAACAAGTCCCAATCTACTTCATTAGCAGGGTCCTGCAAGGGGCTAAATTAAATTATCCGAAGTTGGAAAAGCTAATCCTAGCCTTAGTTTATGCTGCAAGATGCCTTCGAAGGTACTTTCAAGCTCATCCCATCATAGTATTAACTGGCAAGCCAATTAAGCAGATACTGTCGAAGCCTGAGAAATCAGGTAGAGTAGCCAAATGGGCTATCGAAATGGGAGAACATGAGATAGAGTACAAGGGTCGAAAATCCATCAAAGGTCTGATAGTTACAGACTTTCTCACTGAAACACCTTCCAGACCTAGTCAAGACAAAGAAATCCCTAAAGAAAAGCCCCAAAGATGAGGGGGTGGAAATTGTACACAGACGGAGCCTCAAGCTCCGATGATTCAGGAGCATGTCTAACGCTGGTCAGCCCGAAAGGAAAGGAGTACATTTATGAATTACGTTTTGAGTTTAAAGCTACCAACAATGAAGCTGAGTACGAAGCTTTGTTAGCTGGTCTTCAACTTGCAAAGGCCATGGAGGTTCGAAATCTCTCCGTTTTTGTGGACTCGCAGCTAGTCGCCAACCAAATCAAGGGCTCCTACGAAGCAAGGCAGCCCACCATCAAACAGTATTTTGAGAAAGCTAAAGAACTCCTTCAAGGGTTCGAGTCCTATGATATAGCACATGTTTGCCAAAACCAAAACAAGAAAGCAGATGCCTTAAGCAAATTGGCTTCGATGGCATTTGCTCACCTAACAAAGGAGGTTGATCCGTTTGGAGTATATATATGAAAAATAATATCGGATACGCGTGATACACGGGGATCAACAAGCCAACCCTTTAGGACAAAGGTTAACGTGCAAAACCCGTGAATACGATATGAGATACCGGGCAAGTGTTACTTGGGTCGTGTCCCAGCGAGGTGTGAATCGATGATTTCGTGTAAGGCTTGGAATTAAAGTGCTTGAGGTGAGGAATTTGAATTTTTGTGTGTTTTTTTAATTCTAATAGAGATATGAAAAGCAAATAAACAAAGAAAATTAAGCAAAGATCAAATTACACTAAAAACGCAAACCGGAATTCCAAAAACGAGCCTAAAAACTAAAAATTTTAAAAATTAACCCTACGAGTGAAAAATTATTTTTTCTAAGTTCTAAATGATAAAAGAAAATTTTAGAAAAAAGAATTATATTTTTTTGACTTTTATTTAATTTATTATGAATTAAAAACTAAAATTAAAAGAAAAATAAATTAAAAATACTAAATAAAAATGCAAAATTATGAAAAATTACAGAAAAGTGATTAAGGATATAACAAAGCTAGGAAAAATAAAATGGGGCCAACAGATTATTTGAATGAGCTGCAAATAAGCTTAAAAGGGAAATAAGCTTATTATGGAAAAAAATAGGTTAAGTTATTAATTGTGCAAAGATAAATCAGAGAAGACCCATGGGCATTCTGGTAGTGAGTGTGTGTGTTGAGGCTTGGGAGGCAGGAGGTCCAGGGTTCGAATCCTTTGGCCTCCTTTTTGCTATTTTTTTTTTAATTTTCTTTTTACGAACCAAATAAGCACATGAAAATAAGCAAGTTTTATAGCTACAACTATTTTTCGATCTCAAAAATAAGCTCAGAAATAAGCCAAGAAGGGCTGATCAGTTGGCTTTTTAAGGGAGAAATGGGATTAATGGACTAATAAGCTAAAATTAAGCTACAAGACAACTAGAAAAGCTAAAACATACCAAACATTATCTAAATGAACTAAAAATATCAGAATAAGCCACTAGAACAAGCAATAAGCACTGAACAAACATCAAAAAGCAATAAAAGGGACTGAGCATGCAATGGTGCAGGGCAAAAATATGGTTTTTCAAGCTAATGAAAAGCCATCATAAGCTAATAGAAAAAATTCACAAAAATATGAACTAACTAGATAAGCAGCTGAATATTAACTGTGCAAAGTTTGGGCTTATTCTAACTTAAAATGAGCAAATGATAAATAAAAAATCACTGCTGAAATTTGGAAAAACTAATGTGCAGGCTAACTAGTTACTGTGGTGGATTGATTTTGAGCATTTTTGAACCAAGGACTTAAGGGCTTGATAACTACTGACTTATAGGCTATCATGAACATAAAGACATAAAAAGATAGCATTAATAATGCATATTGCAGCAATAAGCTCAAATGATCAGATTATAGGCTATAACTCAAGGAAATCAACTAGGATCATCAAAAACCTCAAAAACAGATTAAAGACTCCTACAAAACACTAATCTCAACTAATTTAAGCTGATTCAACCAAACTAATGTGCATATGAACAGTGAGCACCCATTTTGACCCATAAATAAGCTAAAACCAAACAATCCTTAATATGGACTATTTGGATTTTTAGCAATGGAAAGGACTGCTTTGAGCTTAATTCTTGGAATACACTAACTCACTATCTTAAATTGACCCTATTGAACAATATTTTAAACCTAAATAAGCACTAGATAAGCTAGAACCAAGTTGACTGTTTTATGGCTTATTAAGCTTTTTAAGGCAAAAACTTAGTATAAGCATTAACAACCTATCAAATTAAATTCAATTAACATTAACTGGATCCAATAAGTATAGAAAAAGCAAATAAGCACTAATAAGTTGTTGTACACTAAAAAAAAGGAAATATGAAGATTAACTCACAAATTCCCTTGCTCAAAACAGGGATTTAATGCTCGAGGAGCTTCTCCACAAACTCTAGCTTATCAAAGATAAGCTAGTAAACACCCATGGGTCCTTCCATTTCTGCCCATCATCCATAACTGCTTATTTGACCCTCCTTTGACTTTTGTTGACTTTTTTTAAATTAAAGCTTAATCTATCCAAATTAACTTTAACAAAAGCTTTAATAAGCTCTTATGAGCTTATTGATACAGAATTGAGAGCTTGTTATCTAATTTTATGAACCAATGAGCTTAATTTGATTTAACAGTGAACTGGGAAACTTGAAATTTCATTAACTTAGAAAATGAGTACAATGCTGATAAGATTAATAACAAATTAGGCTAAACAAACTTAAATTGAAACTGGAAACTTAAATTTCTAACCATTAAAGACTTAACTAAAAATACGATTTTAAAATAATAAACTACATGCCTCCAAGGCTTAGAAAAGGTCCCTATTTATACCAAACTGAGCTCGGTTCTTCATTCCTGTGCTTTCTGATCACTTTCCATCCCTTGGATTGACTTGGATTAATCTCAGCCTTTGATTTACATTTTTGGCGCCAAAATAGATTGAGTGGATTTCCAGCGTGGAAATGGGTTAACTTTATGAGTTGTTGCTCATGGGGGGGGGGGGGAAGATAGGTGGCTGGAGCAGAGGTGAGCAGAGGGGACAATGTTGTCTGGGCATTGGAGCAGGAGAAAGGGGTAATGGTAATGGCGGGCAAATGGTTTGGGAAGGGTGGGTTTGACCGGGGTTTGACCCTGGTATTAGCTAAAAACGTGGGGTTGGGTTGGATGGTGATTGGGCTTGGTTTATTGGTGTTGGGCTGGGTTTAGTTTAAGGGTTTATTTGTTTTAAGGGTTAGGATAAAAAGGTGGGTTGGTTATTTAGGATAAGGTTTAAGGTTAATTAGTTTAGGTTTAGGTTAATTAGGTGAGTGTAATTAGGTGAAAGTGAATGGGCGAAATGTGATTTTTTGTTTTGGGTTCGTTTTTCCACGCTCGTCCAAATGCCATATCCCGGGTTAGATTTTGATTCCGTCTTCACATGATCGAATGCACACATATTGTCGAGTCAGTCCAAAAATGTTTGTTTTCGCTTCGTTTTCAATCCTTTGTTCCTGAAATACATAAAAACACAAACCAAGGATATTTGCACTATAAATTGGTATATTTGGCCATTTTTCGCATTTTTTATGTATTATATAGGAATAAAATGATGAGTAAATAGGCACTCATCATCCCCCCACACTATCAATTGCTAGTCCCTAGTAATCCGATCATATAAAGTAATGAAAGGATCAAAAGAATATCAAGCATACCCCGTTTTGACTTTTTATTTGATGCAAGAAAATTAAACTAGAACAAAAATAGATAACATGCTTGATTTTCAAAAATGGTATTATGGAACGGGATTCACACAAAATAGGTGTCTCCACGGAACTGTAATCATCATCCTTTTTTTTATACTCCCAACTAAGCTTAAATTCAATGTGCAAATGTTTTTGTAAAATGCTAACACTACTTATACTAATAATCTATGTAAGCCGAAACTTAACTTTTCACTCGCACAATTTATTCAACTTAGGTGAGTGTGCTCATTTTCAAAATTTTGACCGCAAAAATCGACATTTATTATGGTTGCTATTTGTTTAAGTCAAATACTAATTTACCGGGAACCTCTAAAATCTAATGATCGAAAAGGGCATTTTCCATGTAGTGGCATTCTTCTCGGCAAATCCCAAACCAGTTGGTTTTAGGTGACTAAGCTTTTGACTCCCCACAGAGAATAGTACTGGAATCCACGGAACTTCGATTTCAAAGATTTTGGATATTCCCACTAAGCTAGTATTAATTACTTAAATAGATAACAACAAACGATCATTTAGAGATTAGAGACTCAAAGGTGAGATCACTCCATGTAACGGATTTCTTCTCGGCACCTCCCAAACCAGTTGGTTTTAGGTGACCAGGCTTTTGTCACCTCGCAGAGAATAGTACCGGAGCTTTCGGGGTCTTTGAAATCAACAATATAGCAAATTATCGTTTAACCTTTATGACAAAAATGATGAATCCTAGTTCAACTTCCGATTTAAATTTAAGAAAAAGCAAATTTCCTACATTTATTCATATAAACAACATATTCATCTTTATTTTTGCAACATCATAACTTATTGCATTTTGAAATATCATTCCATTTTTTTCTTTTTCATTTTATCATATTTTCTTTTTTTCCATTTTTTTTATAGAATGCTTTCTCAAAAATTTAAATAAAAAAGTTGAACTCGGACTCTATATCAAAATTGTATTATTATTATTATTATTTTTTTATTTTTTTTGCATAACAAAATGATTTTAACGTTCAAAAGTTTGAAAACAGCACATATTTTAGTCAGATTAAGAGCTTCTGGGAGGAAAAGCCATAGATTACTTATATAAGCCCTAAAGAGAACCAACTACTCCACGCTTAGCATTTTCATTTACACAAATCGTAAAACCTTAGTCTAATCATTAAGGAAGCAGCCATATCAATACTCTGGCAGAGTCAGAATTCCCTTTGTTCTAACCTAATCAAGAATAAACACTTTTTTTTATGTGAAAAGCACTTCTTTTTCATGCAATTTCTTATTTAAAAACGAAAAAAATTTATAATTTTGGTCAAAAACGGGGGTACTAGGGCACTAGAAGGTACACATGTGATCAAATTCGCCCGAATTCCCCCCCCCCCCCCCCACACACTTAGAAGTGAATATTGCCCTCAATATTCAAAGTACCGGCTATTATGCCGACACTTAGAACGTAAAAAGGTAATACTACTAGCCAAGTGTGGGAAAGAAATCCTTTTTCACAAACAGGATTAATAAGATATCCCTAGATAATCATTAGTAAAAAGATCGGATATTGGGTGGCTAGATTGAAAACAGGCGCATCAATCATCACGATCTAAGGGAAACCTGAAAATAAGAGCAAACAACACACAAAAACAAAGCACAGTAGAGGAATTCCCCCACACTTAGTGTCAGAAAATAGAAAGAAGTCAGAAACATGGGTTGTCACCCATGAAGTGCTAATGTTTTTGTTAACCGAGTCACTAGCTTGACTCGACCCCGAATTCATTGGTCCATGGGGAAGCAAGTGGAAGAGAAAATCCCCATCGGACTTTCATTCAAAATGTTTGGATAAACATTGAAGTATATGAAAGTTCCACTCCGATGAGATACCCACGGCTCTAAATAGAAGTTATGAATGAGATGCCGGGGTCAAAGATGGTATCTTCACTCCCGTAGGAATGAAAGAAAGGAGAAGTCACCAGATAGGTGAAAAGAAAAGGAGAAAGATCTTTATCACAATGAGAATCCATTCTTCATCCTCAAAATTAGAATTACC
Source organism: Artemisia tridentata subsp. tridentata (assembly GCA_021014915.2). Classification (NCBI taxonomy): domain Eukaryota; kingdom Viridiplantae; phylum Streptophyta; class Magnoliopsida; order Asterales; family Asteraceae; genus Artemisia; species Artemisia tridentata. Next base: position 225,847,808 of record CP139508.1, read on the forward strand.
ATTTTCCTTATTTTGAATTTTATCATTAAAGCTCTTATGGTTATCATCAACAAAGACCTCGGGAGGGGGGGTCGGGGTGATGTCATCGATAAGCAAATTCTCACGATAGAGTACATACCCCCCGGGTCATATGATATGAGTGAGTTCATCGGAGAACTCCTCGTGAAGAGAATCAATCATATGATGTAAATCTGTGAGCTCAGGTTCCGTCACGGACTCATCACTCTCCTCCATCTGAATATCAAAGATTGGGTTATCTGAAATTAAAGTAAATTCAGATCCGAAATCAAACAGAGGATTAGTGATAGTCGTTTTGAACGTTTCGGAAACAAGGTCATCAAATTCCTTTGGAGGATTGATTTCAACTTCCTTCGAAGGTGTTGGTCACCTTTATTTAGATCAAATCACACCTTTGTTATATGTTTAGAGAGAGAAAGATGAAACTAGAGAGAGAAAGCTAGAGAGAAAAAAATAAGAGAGAATTTCTCTAACACTTCAACAACTACCTCTCAAATGAGAGGTTTACATATATATAGTCCCCCATATTATGAGAAGGGGGAAGTGTGCCGTCTTTACATATTTCACTAATTCATCATTAACGTAAATACTAAGACTAAACTAGACGGCACACTTCTACTATCATGTAGACTATATTTTTCCGATTCTAACGAGCTATTACATGACCATATTACAAGACTCATTGACTCGATAATGATCGTCACTTTAAGCATACCCAACAATCTCCCCCTAAGGGACGATCATTGAGATCTCTCTTAGATTACATTTATGATCATCACTTTTGCGTTTCCAAAAATCTCCCCCTAAGGGTTGATCATTGAGATCTCATTATGTGACATGTGGATGATCATTAAACTTCTTTGATGCTTGAGTCTTCGTGTAATAGCTTTGCTAGATTCTTTGTTCCAATCATGCTTTGTGATTTTACAACATTGACAGATCAATACTTGATGAATAATAACGTGTTCCTAACAATCTCCCCCTAAGTCTTGATCATCAATGTTGCCCGACGTCTTCTTTGCTTCTTAGGCTTCCGACGTCTTTATAATCTTTGGTTCTTTGTTCTTGTGTAATGATGATATGATGTTGTCTCTATCTGCCAATCTCCAACGTCTTCTCGTCTTCTCCATCATGCTCATATGTCTTTGACTTGTTTTGAATCATATTTTGAACTTTTGATGTTACTGAGTCGTTGTGAAAAACATTACTTCAAGATATGAACATGATGGAGTCTTGATGGTCGAACTCCAGCTCCTCAGCAGCAGCAGCAACAGCAACAGCACGAACCAACCGGTACTTACAGGCTCAGACTTGAGATCATCAACAGCATAGTGTGAAGACTTTCTCAAATCCTAACCCAGACCGTTCTGAACCGGATTCCCCCGAAAGGGATTACACGGACACACCGAAGTGCACCCACGATTCAGTGAGTCGCTGGAGATCACCCCACGACTGTAGACCGTTTGGAGCAAACACTAAGCGTAACCCACAAGGAGTTACCGAAGTGACCTGCTATCAGAATTGTTTGATGTTGTTCTGGCAGGATTTCCATTCAATCATTGATAATCACAAATGTGACTTTTCTCATGAATGTTCTTGGCAGATTGCTAAGATCTGCGAAGGACACTTTTCCTAATTTACACCTGATGCCCATGATGTAGAACACCAGAGTAATTCTAAGTGTACCTAAGAGATCTTTTTATGAATCTCATGGCTCTAGACTCATTTAGTGCGCATTTGTTTGGTCATCGGAGGCGTGGAGCAGATTGCCTCCTTTTCAATATCAACAATCTCGTAATGAGATGTCGATAGATTATGAAGGGTTCTCCGTGTGAATGAAACAAATGTCTTTTGAGAGACACTTGAGTGGCTAAGAAGGTTTTTTAGTGCGTCACTGGGTCCATGACGTCTTTGGTCTTCAATACCGGTGATGCTCATCAACCAGTAGATTATGAATTGAACCCGGTGTCTGCCCTAAGGTTGAACAAATGGAGGGCTATTTCTTTTCACCCTTTTCTTTACTTTTCTTTTTAATTCTTCAACCCCTTCTTTCTCCGTTCATTCATTTTCTCCTTTTTTATATCATACCTAGGACTTTCTAGTTCTAAACTATTGGTATTGTCCTTGGGTAGATCCCTCCGGCTCTGGCGGATCATAGGATGGTTTTTCCTAACCTTAGTCACCTTATAACTCCATGACTATCCTGATGATGCCACACAACCAAAACCATTGAAAATCTCTCAAAGTGTCGATAATTTGTAAAGACATTTTGTTGACACTTTGAGAGTTTGATGATTTTCAGAAAGACTCCCCCTTAACATGTGCGCATAAGTAATAAATTTGAAATTTGCACATGCCGGAAAGAGTTGGCACTTTTGAATTGATTGACTTTCAATGAACCTGAACTTTGCGAGACACGCTTACATCACCAGTTAGACTGGCTTGAAGTTATTACCCGTCCAGATCAGATTCAAAGATTATCGCTCGAAATCGGTACTTTCTACTCAGACACGTCCTTTGCGAGACACGCTTACATCACCAGATAAACTGGCTTGAAATTATTACCCGTCCGGGACATGTCCTTTCGACTACTGACTTTCCTATTCGTCAATTCGAGGGTCAATTCTGAGTTTGAGCACACAAGATTCCAGCAAATGAGACATCATATTTTAATCATCTGTTTCTTCTCCCCCTCAAAAATAGCATACTCATGATGTTTTTGGAAAAACGTTTATGATTAAAATATGCTGATTTTTGAGTTTTAGGGAAGAAGTTTCAAGAACTTTGATACTTCTTTTTGAACAAAAGATTATATTTTTCAAATACTCCCCCTGGACGAGGGAATACTTGTCCTTATGAGCAGAATGTTTGGAAAAACGTTAGAAAACATTCTGGTTTTAATTCTGCTCATAAGTAAGAAGCTTTCGCTCCTTTTTTTTTCAGGATTGAGGCACTGAAGCGTACCTTAGGGTCCTTTCTTTGGGGTCCGGGTTGTACACTGTTATGTGTGCACAAGCCGTTATGATGAAGTCCGAGTCCTTAGCTGAAGTACTAAGAAGTCATTTGAAGTTTAGATTAGACAACAACCTTGGGAACCCATTTAAGCACGGCGCTAACGGGTTTACTAAATTTTGAAATCCATTTGTAAGTTGTGTCAATCTGATTTAAAGATGTTGAATTCCAACGAGGACTGAAAACCGGTGTTTCATTTTGAAATAACACTCGTGGAATCAATGGAGATTTAAAACTCTTTTTCCGGTGAAAATTGTTTGAGAAACCCGGTGTTTCTCTTGGAGTTTTAAAATCTGAAGAAGAAGATTTCCGTCTAGTGTTGAACCTCATGGGTTCTCTGTGAAGATTTGCTTTTGTGATAAATGGAAACCTTCCGGTATTTGGAATGTTCAAAGCAGAGTCATTCTTATGTTGCAGCGAAAGCAATTCTGATATTGAATATTTGAAAGGTTTTGAATGACTTTGCTTTGGTCTCCACACTTGCTTTACCGGTGTAAAACGAGAGTGTGGAGTTTGAAAAACTCGATTCTTTCCATTTGAAGCATTTGATGGTTTTAAACAACTTTGTTTTGGTCTCCACACTTGCTTTACCGGCGTAAAACGAGAGTGTGGAGTTAGGAAAACATGAGTCTTTTCTTTTGAAGCATTTGGATTTGAAGACTTTTGAGAAGTGAGTGTTTCAGAAAAACTTGGTTTCTTCGAAAACTTCCTTCCTTTTTGCAAAGAATAGGTTGTAAACTGGGAAACCTTTTTCGAAAATGGTTTTGAAGATTCACCCGTGTAAACCTTCTTCGAAACACTCACTTCTGGTGTTGAAAAACCAGAAATTTGAGTTTTTCCCTTTGATCGGTTAAAAGATTCAAACTTCACTTTTAAAGCATTGTATGAAGTTCTCAAATCACTGTATTCTTTTTGAAGATGATCTTGAGATGCCAATTTAGATTCTAAAGAGGCAATTTGTTTCAAAAGTTGATCTTTTTCGGCTTTAGAATCATCAATCTTGCGAGCCAATTTTCGTTCGAACCCAATATTTTCTTTTTCAAGTTTTTCAAAATAACTTTCGAACTTGGCCGTTCTGTTAAAAAGTTCAGTTTTGACATCCTCAAAATCGTTTGTTTGTTGAGCTAAAAGTGTTTCAAGCTCAACTACTTTTGTTTGAAGCACACGATTTTCTGTTTCAAAATAATACATTTTTCTCCCCCGTTTCCTTTTCAAGATTTGAAGTATTATGATCGAACAGAGGATTTGGAAAGGAAACTTTTGTGATTTGAGACTCAATCTTGTTAGAAATTTGTGTTTGAGCCCGTGAACGTTTGATTGAATCAAACAGGTTTTTGTAAATCTGTTTCAAATGCTCATTTTCGTTTTGTAATGATGCCACAGTATGTTCCAACTCAATAATTTTTGTTTCATGTTTTTCAAAATCAAACTGGATTTTGGCATTATCATAGTTTTCCTCAAAAACTTTTTCTTTTCCTTTAAGCGTTGATGTCAAAGATTTTTCAGACTTGAGAGTTTGTTTTGAAAGATCAGTTGTTTTGTTTTCATTTAATGGATCAGGAAAAAGTTGTTTGACAAGATATTCATCAACATTCTGATCAACCCCTCCTTCATGTCTGAATTCAGGTTGTTCAGTAAGTTGGCGATCATGAGGAGATATATTATTATTGACAATTGATTGTACCTCAGCCATTGGCTCTTTGTCAAATATGGGTTCAGTGTCAGGTGTGGGTCTGCCATCTGCACAGTCAGCATCAGTATCATTCCTTGATCTGCTGCTATCATTCTGCTTCTCTGATTTTGTCCCACTGTTTTCTGTAACAACCAAATTAGCGTCCAATGCTTTAATCGTATTAGCTTGCTCTTCTTGAATCTGCAACTTCTTTTCATTCACTCTTTTGTCATACTCTTGTCTGTGAAGTACTCTATCAGCAATTGACTTCTCAATCGAATCCATTTGTTGGGTCAGTATATCTTTGAAAGTTTGAGCCTCGATTCGAGTGTATTCTAGAAAATACTTGCGTGCCATTACACCATCATAATCCGAAGAGAACCGTGAATTGATGAATTGCTGAAACTGTTCCTTGAGCACTCTAAAGACGACCGTGGATCCGTTCTCGTGAAATTCTTTGTTTTCAAGTTGCTTTTCCAGTTGATCCATGTTGAGGAACATAGTTTCTGTGAACATCTCAACGTCGTATCCAAAGAGTGATGGAAATGCCCGTTTAAATCCATTCTCTGTACGAGTTTCTGCTAAGTCTTTGTTTGAGAGGACCTTAAGGTGTGAATGAAGTAATCTAAAACATGCCATGCATTTCTCTTTCGTTTCTCTCTCTTTTTCTTGCATTAATAGCTCTTGCGTATCTCTCTCTTTGGAACTTGATTCCATTTAAATTTCGGTGTGAAATGAAAAATGGATCTTGTAGACGATAAAGAAGTAAAATTGTGTTTTCAAATGAATCTTATGTCGATCGTTCACACTTTCACAACAAATAGCACACAAGTTAAATCCTCACAAACCCGAATAATCTCAACCCAAAATAATTCTCAACCTCGGATTCTTGAAACTCAATCAAAATCGCGGTCCAAAATTATATCAACCATTTATCCCTTTAACCAAATTCTTAAACCAAAGAACATCCAAAATACACCAAATACTTCCCTTGTTGATTTAACAGCCCAAGCAAAATAATAAAAATCAAACCCAACTTCTTTGATAAGTCCAACAGCCCACTTAAACTAAACCCAATAACAATCCAAGTCCACTCCTAATAACCCTAAACCCTTGCTATAAGAAACACACTAATCCCACATAACCCTAATCTTACTCTCTTATCAAACGCAGCCACAAAAAATATCTGCTCAACCTTGACACCACAAAAAAAATTCGTCCTTTATTTTATTTTCTGCGCGATTAAAACCACAACACAAACTAATTTCGTTCCTTGTTTCTTTGTCTCAACCGATGCACGAATACAACACAAATCGTCCCTTGTCTTGTTCCCAGTAGCAAAAAAAAAAAAAATCTTCACGATTTTGATAAGGGATCAAAGGTAAGTTTGGTTTGATGTGAAACGTTTTGTGTTTTGTTTTACCGAAAGAAGAGACGAATGAAACACCCTTGTTTTGTTCGTTCCTTTTAATTTTTGAATATTAAAAGAAACGGTTTGTTTCTTATATAGATCCGTGATGAAATCGTGTTTCAATCTTGAAAGATTTTGTTTTATAACACCAAACACGAACCTGAGATCGTTTAGCTTTTCGTTTTACGTTTTGTCCCGTTTCTTGTTCAAAACCGAAACAAAAGAAAGGTGAAAACCAATATGGTTTTTGTTTGTTCTTATAATAATTCGGATATTAACAAAGAGGTTGGAAGCTTCAATAGATCTATGATGAATATTCGAAAATATTTAAAGATCTACGATCTTTTTGAATAAACTGATATTATCGTTTCTTGTTTAAGAACAATGATGATATCTTTTTCGTGTTCTGATCTTGTAAAGATCTTCACGTTTATGAACAACACGAACAAAAGAAAACTGAGGTTCTTGTTTGTAGGCTGAGATCTTGATATGGCTGATGTTTTTGTTTGTGATGCGTTTTGGATATTGGATTTGGAGTTTGGCTGTGATTGAATCTTCGTTTAGCTTTAGTTGCATTAACTGTTGGTTTTTCTTTTAATGATATGGCAGATGTTTAATTTGCAATAATACTTTGACCATTGACCCGATAACTCTTCTTTATCTTTATTCTGTTATAATTTGCGATAAACTTTGACCGGTTGACCACTGACTGTTTACTGTTGACCGTTGACCGGTTTGACCCCAACTGCGATAAGTAGTCGTTATACAACAGCGATAAATGGTCTTTCACAACTGCGATAAGTACCCAAACGCGATAATTAACCAAACGCGATAATTACGCAATCGCAACTGCGATAGAAGAGGGTTTTGGATTGTTATCGCATTTCTTGTACAAGAAATCGAACTTAGATAGAAGAGGGTTTATCGCATTTGCTTTACAAGCAACTGCGATAAATAAGGGTTTTGACTTTTTGACCAAGAAATCCGGCGAGATTCCGGTGAGTTTTCCGGTGATTTTTCTGTCGATCAATGCTTTTACCAGTTTTCTTCGATGAGTTTTCAGATGAGTTTTCCGATCGGTTTTCCGACCAGTTTTCCGACTAACCCTTTTACCAGTTATCTGATGAGTTTTTCGACTCCTTTTTCGACCAACTTTTTCCGACGAGTGTTTAATCCGAAATAAGCTTGGAATGAAGCGCACTTAAGAAGCAGTTTTGAAAAAAAAAAATAATGATAACTAATACAGCTTTTGTTTTTGTTGGACAGAAAAAATCAATAGATCTAGATCTGGACAGTTAAGCACCAAAAAAAAAAAAAAAACTATGACGTGAACAGTAACGATGTGAAATAAAAAACACCGAAAACTTCTAAATCATCTTCTAGCTTTGATACCACTTGTAGGTCACCTTTATTTAGATCAAATCACACCTTTGTTATATGTTTAGAGAGAGAAAGATAAAACTAGAGAGAGAAAGCTAGAGAGAAAAAAATAAGAGAGAATTTCTCTAACACTTCAACAACTACCTCTCAAATGAGAGGTTTACATATATATAGTCCCCCATATTATGAGAAGGGGGAAGTGTGCCGTCTTTACATATTTCACTAATTCATCATTAACGTAAATACTAAGACTAAACTAGACGACACACTTCTACTATCATGTAGACTATATTTTTCCGATTCTAACGAGCTATTACATGACCATATTACAAGACTCATTGACTCGATAATGATCGTCACTTTAAGCATACCCAACAGAAGGGAAAGAAAGTGACGGATCATCATTAAGTAACTTCTCGATGAGGAGAATGTCTCCCTCCGGATCAAAGTCGGTATCATCAATTTCCGGTGAAATTGAATCATTTTTTAGACAAGCATCGATCTCTTCCAAAACGAAGTCACTTCCCTCAAACGGAGTGAGGGAAGGGGAAGAGTCGGAAAGAATTGGTTGAGAAGAAGGAGTGGGATTGCCACTCAAAGAATTAACCGAGAAAAAGTCACTATCCTCAACGGGGATAGGAGATGATGGAGAGATTGGGTCAGAATCCATCTTGTGCTCAAAATGGGGAAGTGATACCTCAACATAATCGATGTTTTCATAAGATAAAGACTCGTCATCACTTGTAGTACTCTCATCGGAGAAAGTCTCAAAATGATCATTTGAAGCATCAAGAGGAGGCAAATCACACATTTTGTCGGAAATACCCTCGGACTCACTTTGGATTGAGACAAGGTCCTCAACACTAGACTTTATTACTTCGTCCGATTCCTTTTCAGGAATAGTGCTAAGATGCTCATCCCCCATAATGAGAGAGTCCTCGGAGTCCATAGTCGGTAAGATGGATGTGATTGCAATAGATTGAGGGAGTTGAGAAATGATATCGTTCAAAGGAATAACACTCTCCTCGTCGTCCTCCTCATCATTATTGCTAGCATAAATAGCTTTTATACGTTCCATTTGCTCTTCTGCTAGCAATTCTGCAATACTCTTGTCTTCCTGCTTTTTCTGGACAGGTGTGATTGCAGCTGACGAATTCTCATAATATTCCCTCATTTGAATAGTATCCTCATCATTGTCATCGAGAATGGAAGCCTTGAGAAAAATGGAACGCCTTTTCGCTGCTCGTTCTTCGGCTAGTAATTCTCTCATAGATTTTTCATGAGGATGAATGATGGAATACTGTGGGGGTTTGAAATTGTCAAAACCAGAAGTATTATACCAAGGATTAGGTTCTTGATTCCACGGTTGACATTGATAATCGTCATGAGGACCCCCACAATTTTCACAAGGAATATTCGGTGACGACATAAGAATTAAACATTAAAGAGGGATAAGAAGATAGAATTAAACGATTTAAGAGGATAAAGATGAAAAATAAAAGAAAAAGGTGTTTGTGATTTTTCAAAAATTTTTTGGTTTTTATAAGAAAATATATACAGAATAAAATGATAACTTCACGAGGAAGGATCTTCAAGTCACTAATCGTTTAAACCTTAACGATATTGTCGCAACACAACCTCCCCGGCAGCGGCGCCAAAAATTGATCCGTTTGGAGTATATATATGAAAAATAATATCGGATACGCGTGATACGTGAGGATCAACAATCCAACCCTTTAGAAAAAAGGTTAACGTGCAAAACCCGTGAATACGAGATGAGATACCGGGCAAGTGTTACCGGGTCGTGTCCCAACGAGGTGTAAATCGATGATTACGTGTAAGGCTTGGAATTAAAGTGCTTGAAGTGAGGAAATTGGATTTTGTGTGTTTTTTTAATTCTAATAGAAATATGAAAAGCAAATAACAAATAAAATTAAGCAAAGATCAAATTACACTAAAAACGCAAACCGGGAATTCCAAAAACGAGCATAAAAACTAAAATCTTTAAAAATTAACCCTACGAGTGCAAATTTATTTTTTCTAAGTTCTAAATGATAAAAGAAAATTTTAGAAAAAAGAATTATATTTTTTAGACTTTTATTTAATTTATTATGAATTAAAAACTAAATTTAAAGGAAAAATAAATTAAAAATACTAAATGAAAATGGAAAATTATGAAAAATAACAGAAAAGTGATTAAGGATATAACAAAGCTAGGAAAAATAAAATGGGGCCAACAGATTATTTGAATAAGCTGCAAATAAGCTTAAAAGGGAAATAAGCTTATTATGGAAAAAAATAGGTTAAGTTATTAATTGTGCAAAGATAAATCAGAGAAGACCCAAGGGCATTCTGGTAGTGAGTGTGTGTTGAGGCTTGGGAGGCTGGAGGTCCAGGGTTCGAATCCTTTGGCCTCCTTTTTGCTATTTTTTTTTTTAATTTTCTTTTTACGAACCAAATAAGCACATGAAAATAAGCAAGTTTTATAGCTACAACTATTTTTCGATCTCAAAAATAAGCTCAGAAATAAGCCAAGAAGGGCTGATCAGTTGGCTTTTTAAGGGGTAAATGGGATTAATGGACAAATAAGCTAAAATTAAGCTACAAGACAACTAGAAAAGCTAAAACATACCAAACATTATCTAAATGAACTAAAAATCTCAGAATAAGCCACTAGAACAAGCAATAAGCACTGAACAAACATCAAAAAGCAATAAAAGGGACTGAGCATGCAATGGTGCAAGGCAAAAACATGGTTTTTCAAGCTAATGAAAAGCTATCATAAGCTAATAGAAAAAATTCACAAAAATAAGAACTAACTAGATAAGCAGCTGAATATTAACTGTGCAAAGTTTGGGCTTATTCTAACTTAAAATGAGCAAATGATAAATCAAAAATAACTGCTGAAATTTGGAAAAACTAATGTCCAGGCTAACTAGTTACTGAGGTGGACTGATTTTGAGCATTTTTGAACCAAGGACTTAAGGGCTTGATAACTACTGACTTATAGGCTATCATGAACATAAAGACATAAAAAGATAGCATCAATCTAGCTTATTGCAGCAATAAGCACAAATGATCAGATTATAGGCTATAACTCAAGGATATCAACTAGGATCATCAAAAACCTCAAAAACAGATTAAAGACTCCTACAAAACACTAATCTCAACTAATTTAAGCTGATTCAACCAAACTAATGTGCATATGAACTGTGAGCACCCATTTTGACCCATAAATAAGGTTAAACCAAACACTCCTTAATATGGACTATTTGAATTTTTAGCAATGAAAAGGACTGCTTTGAGCTTAATTCTTGGAATACGCTAACTCACTATCTTAAATTGACCCTATTGAACAATTTTTTAAACCTAAATAAGCACTAGATATGTAACACCCCAACCCGACAAGGGCAAAGGTGTCACAGATACGGATTCTTATCAGAACAAACACAAGCATATGACATAAATAATACAATAGGATTCTAAGGGTTACAAACAAAATCTGAATTTACAAGGTTACAAGTGAGATATACAATAATCACTAAGTCTGAAAATAACTTTTCCAATCATCTCAAATCCAATTTAGCTAGCAAGGTCTTCTAAGTCAAGGGCTCTCTCTAATAACGACCCAGCTTCCAACTAAAAACCTGCCGCACACGAAAAGAAAACGTGCGGCTGAGCTTACAAAGCCCAATGGACAGATATATAATAAACGGAAACGAAAGCAAAAGAAATGAAAGTAAAAGGACAAGAACAGATATAGCATAATGAAATAGATAAGTCAAGGTACAGAGAGAGAGAGTAAAGGTTTAGGACAGTAATCCACCACGAGCCCAGAAACATATCATATCAAATCACATACCAGGGTGTATGGAGGGGTGACCTCAGCATACCAAGACAAGGTTGAGGGGATACCTCCGGGGTTGGAGTTGCAAGCTCCCAGGGTTGTGAAAGGCATGTATTGCACACAGTACCAGTCACCATACATACCAGATATATCAGAACCAGAACAAGACTAGGATGCATCCATTCGCCCCCCAAGAACAAATCATATTGGCCATAATAACAGGAGTGTGCACATATCAGAATCAAGATGGGGACGGTGTAACCAAATCACTAGGGCTACACACTAGTCATGCCAGTGGTGCATCACAGACACGGCCATGTTACCTTCATGGCTAGGGTCACAAATTGGCTCGGGTATCAAACTGGGATCAAGGGTCACATGTCAAAGGTTCACATCATAATCAGGTTGTCATATCAGAAGGTTCAAATATCAGAAGGTCAACATCAGAAGGTCAATATCAGCAGGTCAATATCAGGTGGTCAATAATCAGCAGGTCAGTAACAGTTCATTTAAAAAGGGTTTCTAATTAAGAGTCCATTTAAAATAATCTTTATTAACGGTCTTCATAAAAATAATCCTTCAAAGTAGAGTTCATAAAATGATCTTTTAAAATGGTTTCTCATGCAGATAGTCTTTTAAAATAGTTTTCATACAAGTTAGTAAAATCCCAATCAAAAGAGTATTGTATCACATTTGTAAACTTCATTTTTAAATAGCTTTTCCCAAATCATTTTCCAGGTCAGAAATTAGAGGCTTCACAGTCTAGGTTCATATACTAGGTCAAAGGTTCAAGGCAAAGGAATCATAGTAAGGTATCAAATGTCAAGTATCATATTAGGGTTCACATCAGGGTTCATATCAGAATTCAAGACAAGAGATCAATGCAGAAGTTCATTATCAGAAGGTCAAGTCTCAGGTATCAATCAGAGGCTATACAGATCAGAACATGAAAGAGATCACAGGAAACCTTACAGAGAAGGTCAGAATATCTGTACCTTATTCCAGAAGCAAACACAAATCAGAAATGGATGACACAGAGCGGATCAGGACCTCTCTTTCTTCACACCTAGAGGGGTAGACAAGAATTACAAACCCTTCCTTTTTAAGTAACTTTCATTTTAGCTTTTAGATTCATCAAGTTACTCTTTTAGTCCTTTAGGTTTCATAATTTACACCTCATACCCCTTTACTTATCAAAGTTACAAAATGAAACCCTAGATTTACATAGATTACATTTTAACCCCTCTCATTAATTTATTAACACATCACGCATTTTATTTTCCAAGATTACAGAGTGTACCTTCAAATTAACTTATTATACGAATTATACCCTCAAGTTTCATGATTCACAATTTATAACCCTTAGCTTAGGAAAATAACAATTTACATCCTTTTTACATGTCTTGACAGTTTTTAGGTATTAACTGGACTCGTTTTAAATAATTTTCAAACCATATTAAATATTTGAAATAAAATCTATAAAAATTCACAGACGTTCCCCAGGGTCTTTAGTATTTTATGTAATTTTTCCAGATTTTATTAAGTTGTCTAGATACGAACTAAAAATCCTTTTTCCCAACCTGTTCCAGAACCGGATTAATTAAAAACGCCCGACCATTTTTCATCTTCTTTCCCAGTCTAGAAAATTTATAAAATTCTACAAAAATTCCAGTAATTAGCTAACATGTGATATTTTACTCAGCTAAAAGGACACATCCTAATTCGTTATGGTTTGAAAATGATAAATGAAAAACCCGGACTGTTTTTCCAGACTTTACAAATACGACCAGACACATGATTTTCTAAAAATCAAAAAGTAGCCTTACAGGCCTCTAAAAATTACAAAATAAATTTCTCCAGGTAGCCACTTCATTGAACTTAGTTTTAGACTTAAAAACCATTACAATACCCGTTCACATCATTTATTTATAGCCGGTTAAAGTCGAGCAAAAATCCAACTCAGAAACAGCCATCACAGAAACATGTTTATTTTGGGGTTTTAGCCATTCCAATCACTAATTATTGACATAAAACGTTTTTAGATGAGTTCATCCATGATTAGGTTGAATTAATACAGGTCAAAACTGTTAGAGTTTGTGTTTAATGAATTAATATTCGTATGTCCGGTTTCGAACCCGAGACTCGGGATTGCACACAATACGTGAGAGTTCTTTTGGTTTGAATAATTAAATATACATTTTATATTTATATTTATTTATTCATTTCACTAAAAACACTTAACGACGGTTAGTACTTAACGGTGTTAAAGATAACGACCGTTAAAGGACTAAAAGTGAAAAGAAGGATCTAGAAACCCATGGTTGGGTTGGATCGGCTGAAAACAGCCTTGGGCTAGGCTTGGCCGACTTTTAGAGGAGTAGGGAGCAAGTAATGTGTTTTAGGTTTTGCCTATAAATACAATTCACTTGTTTATTGATTTTCACCTAATTAAGTATCCCTAACTCTAGCCAAACTTCTCTTCTTTTCTTCCTCTTGCTATACCTTGATCGACCCATTTTTTAAGTTCACTAGAACTTGGCGATTCAAGTGTTGCAACAAAGTGTTTGGTTTGTTAGTGATCTTGAACCTAGCTTTCCCATTGGAACGCTACTATCGTGTGTGTACAAGAACGAGTTACAAGCTTATTTTAGCTTGTGATTCTTGGTGTTTTTACCTTGTTTGGTTCGATCCATACTCCAACCCAAATTAGGGTTCTTGATTGTTCTTGGTGATTACGCGATTAAGGTACGTGTTTATTTATGTTAATTAATTACATGTTCATTAGATCTTTCCGCTGCGTGCTTTGTGATGTTTTATATGTTTATAGTTTTATGATTCATATATTCCAACAGTGGTATCAAAGCCTCGTTTAAGAACTTGTAATTAATTACTAAAACCTAAAAATTGGATCTTTATTAGATACATGCAATTATTTTTTGTTTAGGGTTTTTAAACCCTAATTGTTTTTACATAAGTAGGTCGACACCCCTTATGGGTCGACACCTACATGAAAAGTTAGGGTTTTATGGTTGATTTAAAATCTTGATAGAAACCCTAGGATTGCATGAAATTTTTAGGGATTAATTTGTGAATACCTTATGTGATGTCACTAAATTAATTAAACACGTACAAATATATATTGATTAATAATATGGGATTAACATGATTATGTGATCAATATGTTATTCATGACAAGATCTTGCATATTTTGTCATGATTGATTTGTATGGTTTTGTATTGTTTGAATTTATTTGTCACATGATTTAAATAAATCTAAAATTGGGGAAGACCTCAATATATATTAATTAAAAGGTTATGTGCAATGTGGTATCTAACTAACTAAAACTTACACGGCCAAATTTATTTGGTGCTGTGGTCCATTGGGTACAATGAGCTCGAAAACCAATGAGAGTTTTGTTAGTTACATACATAAAGAATTACACATAGAATTAATATTAGGATTTATTGAAAAAGGTTTGCATGTGGCTATATGATATCGTGGATGATCATATATTTGTTATTATGTGTTTATTTATTTTTGTGAATTACTTGATCTTTTGTGTTTTATATTATGATGGATTGTAAACTACAAAAGAGGGTAATTTTTCATAATAAAAATAAATAAGACTAATAACTATGAAACCTTTGTAGTAATTTTATTTATTGCCAAGTCTTATGTGCCGACAGTGGTTCGCTTCGCACGGTAATTTGCTCCCAGGCGAGACTAGCAATAATTAAATTACTACATTAATTGTTTTAGCAAGAAAATCATAATTTTTTAGTTGATTGATTGCGACTGTATTAAGTGGTCGAAGCAGCGGACCTAAAATTGACAAACTAATAAAGTGGGTTCTAGTTGGTACGCATTAAATTGTGACCTTAGAGGGGCACGGTTTTAACCAGCTTCGGCGGCTGTCGTCCCTACGCCCGCCTGTGCGTCAATTTTAGACTTACCAAGTACACCACGAAAAATACGAAGCATCTTAAGGCAATGTTGTAATTTGCTCAACGCCTCAATTAAAAGATTTGATGATTTGAGCTACGAATGAGTAAACGGCGTTTTGTTTTGAAAACTATATATGATACAAAGATGAATGCATGACATCTTTGTACATATTTTTTGATTAAACACATCAAATATTATTACCCTACAAATTTAAGTCATATGCCACCCAACTACTAAAAGAAACACCTAAGGTTTCATCCTACATCACTAGCAGCCAAAGCTGAATGTTGATGTTCAAAGGGTGCGGTCTAAGGGTAAATTGAGTACTTTGTTGCTAGCAGCCAAAGTTGAATGCAATAAACTGACGTCAATTTACAGTTTCTTAAGTTGGTAGACTTAATTGGGCACTTTCATTACTAGCAGCCAAAGCTGATGTAATGAGACAGCGCCAAGGCATAAAGAATTGGGGACGAAACATGTTTACAATTATTTGCAACTGTTGTTGGCAATGAAAATTGTAAGTCCCAAGATTTCTAGGAATTGCAATTTGATATTGGCAATTGGGTGATCCCGTACCTTATTGAGCACTTTCATTGCTAGCAGCCAAAGCTGATGTAATGAAACGGCGTCAATTAGGATCCTAGTTTTCATTGAAAATTAAATGGTTATTTAACCAATGGGTGTTTAATTTTCTTGAAAAGTTTATTATCGAAAGTACTAACTTTTGAACTTTTTCTGTAGAAATGGCCCAACCCGGAAACTCGTCATCATTAACTCCTTGCTACAAGATGATGCTTGAAAAGGAGAAACTGACTGGGACTAAGAACTTTAACGATTGGTATCGTAATCTAAGGCTCGTCCTTAGGATAGCCAAGCGTTGGGATTGTCTTAGTGAGCCACTTCCACAAGCTCCACCTGCAACCTCCTCTACTGAGGTGTTGCGGGAGTACAATGAAGCTTATGAAAGGCACAATGATGCTGCCTGTATCATGCTATCGGGGATGGAAACTCAGCTGGTCAAACAGTTTGAGCAATATGGTCCGAAAGACATGATTGAGGAACTGCAACGTATGTTTCAGAAACCTCCAATGGCTGAATTGTATGATGTACTTGACAACTTGGGCAAGTGCAAGCAGGATGCTACAACACCCGTAAGTACTCATGTGCTGGAAATGAAAGGTTATCTTGACCAACTGGATGCACTTGATTGCGGGTATGTGGAAGCCGTTAAAGTTGGCCTCATCAATAGATCTCTGAATGAGGACCTATATGGTGAATTTGTGCGTAACTTTAATATGCATTGCAAGGGGAAGACATTTAATGACTTGCATGCAATGCTCATTGAATATGAGAAGGGACTCACTAAGAAAGCTCCTACACCTGCTACACCTGCAGTTATGGCAATTAGAGGTGGTAGAGTAGCTAAGCCCGGTAAACCGAAACAAGTGAACAAGAAAGGAAAGGGCAAAGCTGACAAGGGCAAGCAAATTGTGACTTATCAGCAAAAGCCGAAGAAGCAGAATCCTCCTCCCAAGAAGGATTATCCCAAGAAGGATGCGGCTGCTTGTCACCACTGCAATACTCCTGGACACTGGAAGCGGGACTGTCCATTGTTGCTTGAGGAGTGTCGCAAGAATAAGAATGCCAAGGCTGGGCAGGGCGCCAGCACATCAGGTATTTTTATGGTTGAATTATTTTCATTTCCTCGTAAGCAAAATGCCTGGATATATGATACAGGATGTGGTACTCACATTTGTAATACATCGCAGGGACTTAGAGGAATAAAGAAGCTGAACTATGGTGAATGCTACTTGTATGTCGGCAACGGGATACGTGCAGCAGTAGAGGCCATAGGGACTTTTGATCTAGTGTTACCTTCGGGTTTGATTTTGGTTTTAGACAATTGTCATTACGCACCTTCTATTGTTAGAGGTGTCGTTTCAGTTTCTTTGTTATTGGATTTGGGTTTTAAGCATACTTTTAATGATAATGGAATTTCTGTTTCTTTAAATTCTGTTTTCTACTTTAATGCTATTTCATTAAATGGTGTGTTTGAAATTGACATGGATAACCATGTATCCAATAAAAATAATTCTATGTATAGCATCGGGAATAAGAGAACCAAGTCCAACTTGGATTCGTCTTATTTATGGCACTGTCGCCTTGCCCACATAGGCAAGAAACGCATGGAAAAGCTGCTAAGTGATGGGCTTTTACCTAATATCAATGATGATTCAGTTGATAAATGCGAATCTTGCATATCGGGTAAGATGACAAAGAAACCTTTCCATAGCAATATGGAAAAGGCTTCTGATCTACTTGGATTAATACACACAGATGTGTGTGGTCCACTTAGACACATGTCAAAACGCGGTGCTAGCTACTTCTTGACCTTCACGGATGACTATAGTCGTTATGGTTTTGTTTATTTACTTAAACATAAACATGAAGTCTTTGAGACATTCAAGGTCTTTAAAAATGAAGTAGAACTTCAACTCGGAAAGAAGATTAAGGCACTTCGATCCGATCGTGGTGGTGAGTATTTGAGCCAAGAGTTCAAAGATTATCTGACTGAGTGTGGCATTGTCCAACAACTCACATCTCCTTATACTCCACAACAAAATGGTGTATCTGAAAGGAGAAATCGTACCTTGTTAGATATGGTACGATCAATGTTTAATCTTACAACTCTTCCCTTATCCTTTTGGGATTATGCTCTTGAAACAGCTGTTCACGTGTGTTGAATAGGATTCCAACTAAGAAGGTTGATAAGACTCCATATGAAGTATGGACTGGAAAAGCTCCCAACTTTTCTTACTTAAAGGTCTGGGGTTGTGAGGCGTTTGTTAAACGTGACTCACCTGATAAACTCCAACAAAGATCTGTTAAGTGTATCTTCGTAGGATACCCTAAGGAAACGAAGGGTTACTACTTTTACTTCCCACAAGAAAATAAGGTTATCGTAGCTAGGTACGGTGAATTTCTTGAAGATAATCTAATATCTCAAGAATTCAGTGGGAGGGCATATGATCTTGAAAATGATCATGAAGATACTTCACCTTCTGAAAGCACTAACACACTTCCTGTGGAACCGGAAAGTTTAGGTCCTCCACCTGAAGTAGAAGTGGTACCCGTCCGTAGATCTTCAAGATCTACAAAGGCTCCTGAGCGTCTATGTTTGAACATAGATGATGAGGAAACTATACTATTGGATCAAACTGATGAGCCAACTAGTTATAGAGATGCCATTAATATTCCTGAAAAGGATAAATGGCAGGTAGCCATGGATGGGGAAATGCAATCCATGAAAGATAATCAAGTCTGGACTGAAGTAGACCTTCCACCCAATGCTAAGGTAGTTGGGTGTAAGTGGCTCTTCAAGAAAAAGACTGACATGGATGGCAACGTACACACCTACAAAGCTCGTTTGGTAGCCAAGGGCTTTACCCAAACATATGGTATTGACTATGAGGAGACCTTTTCTCCTGTAGCCGATATTAGAGCTATTAGGATTCTTATAGCTATAGCTACCTACTATGACTATGAGATTTGGAAAATGGATGTCAAAACCGCGTTTCTGAATGGTCGCCTAGATGAAGACATCTATATGGCGCAACCTGAAGGTTTTGTAAATCCACAATTTCCTGAGCGTGTATGCAAACTTCAAAGATCCATTTATGGATTGAAGCAAGCATCCAGGCAATGGAATAAGAAATTTGATGAGGAAATCAAGAAGTTTGGATTTACTCAAAATTTCGATGAGCCATGTGTATACCACAAAGTTAGTGGGAGTAACACTGTGTTTCTTATCCTATATGTCGATGACATATTGATCATGGGAAATCACATACCTAGTCTTAATGAAGTTAAGGCGTATCTATGTGAATGTTTTTCCATGAAGGATTTGGGAGAAGCAGCGTATATCCTTGGAATCAAGATCTATCGAGACAGATCTAAACGATTAATCGGTTTAAGTCAAAGTGCGTACATGGATAAAATATTGAAGAGATTCAATATGCAGAATTCCAAGAAAGGATATCTGCCCATGCAAGTGAAACATGAATTGAGCAGTGAAATGTGTGCTTCTACACCTGAAGAGGAAGCCTACATGAAGAAAGTTCCATATGCATCTGCGGTTGGTTCTATCATGTATGCTGTTAGATGCATAAGGCCAGATGTGGCATTTGCTCAAAACATGACCAGTCGATATCAGCAGAATCCAGGAGTAAAACACTGGAAAGCTGTAAAGGACATTCTTAAGTATCTAAGGAATACTAAAGATATGTTTCTTGTTTTCGGGGGAAATCCAGACACAGAACTGAATGTTACAGGTTTCTGTGATGCATCCTTTCAGACTGATAAAGATGATACGAAGTCTCAGACGGGTTACGTTTTTGTCATAAATGGAGGAGCCGTGGACTGGAAGAGTAAGAAGCAGAGTATAACGGCCATGTCTGCTACAGAAGCTGAGTACATTGCTACGTCGGAGGCGGCGCAAGAAGCTGTTTGGATAAGGAAATTCGTTAAGGATCTTGGAGTGATGCCTTCCATTGAATTACCTATAAATGTATATTGCGACAACTCTGCTGCAATTACATTCGCCAATGAACCTGGAGTTATGAAAGGCGCCAGACACTTTAAAAGGAAACTTCACTATGTGCGAGAACAAGTGAATGACGGTGAAATAAATGTACTCAAAGTTCACACAGATAACAATCTGGCTGATCCTTTTACGAAGGCATTACCAAAAGAATCGTTTACTCAACATGCTCAGGGCATTGGTCTTCGATTGCCAGATAGTTTCATGTAAATCTGTTGGATTAGTATTTCGATAGGGACATGTAAAACAATTATTATATTAATGAAATAAAGTGCGGATAACGTTTATTATCATTATTAATATTTGTGTCCTATGTTTGCATGTTTAAATCCGTGAATAATTAATTTATTCTAAATGGTCCGTTGTCAATCAATAATATGGGAATATTATTGAACTAAGGCAAATGTGAGGATTGGTAGAATGGACTGTAGGTTGAGACACCAATATCACATGATATTCATTATAGGATAAAATGAATATAGGACTTATCCCAACCGCATGATTATACTTTATGGATCATAGTCATCAAGTATATCATGAATATTTATCCTCTGACTTGAGATACTGGATAATTGCCGAGGATGTAGCTCATTTTCTGTGAGATAGTCTAACGCTATCCGTAAAAGGTAGTTATAAGGGCTATTTTCGGAAATGATGTAAAGTTCTAGGGTTATGCTGGTAGTCAATAAAGGATTTGTTCGTTCAACTTTGTGTTGAAATTTAATACTGCTAGGCCACTCGTAGAATTGACAAGATGTTTGCGTGCGCACGCCCAAAGTCTATCTGGAAGATGTTCAGATGTTTTGGTAATCTTGTTCAATTATGTACAAACGAGAAACTACTGTTAATTATGGAATGACAAAGATCCATATCCAAATTAACGCAGTATTAGTAACAAAAGGATAAGTATGATGATTATATCATCACGTGGTTTTTTCCAGGAGAACCACAACTCGGATCGAGCTGGGGGCATTGGGATCTGTTAAAGCTAGACTAGCCCATGTCATTACAATATTAATCATTATCCAAGTGGGAGCTGTTAGAGTTTGTGTTTAATGAATTAATATTCGTATGTCCGGTTTCGAACCCGAGACTCGGGATTGCACACAATACGTGAGAGTTCTTTTGGTTTGAATAATTAAATATACATTTTATATTTATATTTATTTATTCATTTCACTAAAAACACTTAACGACGGTTAGTACTTAACGGTGTTAAAGATAACGACCGTTAAAGGACTAAAAGTGAAAAGAAGGATCTAGAAACCCATGGTTGGGTTGGGTCGGCAGAAAACAGCCTTGGGCTAGGCTTGGCCGACTTTTAGAGGAGTAGGGAGCAAGTAATGTGTTTTAGGTTTTGCCTATAAATACAATTCACTTGTTTATTGATTTTCACCTAATTAAGTATCCCTAACTCTAGCCAAACTTCTCTTCTTTTCTTCCTCTTGCTATACCTTGATCGACCCATTTTTTAAGTTCACTAGAACTTGGCGATTCAAGTGTTGCAACAAAGTGTTTGGTTTGTTAGTGATCTTGAACCTAGCTTTCCCATTGGAACGCTACTATCGCGTGTGTACAAGAACGAGTTACAAGCTTATTTTAGCTTGTGATTCTTGGTGTTTTTACCTTGTTTGGTTCGATCCATACTCCAACCCAAATTAGGGTTCTTGATTGTTCTTGGTGATTACGCGATTAAGGTACGTGTTTATTTATGTTAATTAATTACATGTTCATTAGATCTTTCCGCTGCGTGCTTTGTGATGTTTTATATGTTTATAGTTTTATGATTCATATATTCCAACAAAAACATATTCAAAACAATTTAAAAACATCACACACACCAGGATCGAATTGCATATCATAGATTTTAGGGTTTTCTTTTTATGATTTTATGTGCTCTCTTTCTATGATCATATGTGTATGCAACATGCGAATTCATCAAGAATTGAAAGGGAAAAAAAAAGATGATACGAATACCCTTGAAGAACACACGAAGAATCAAGAACACAAGATCACGTCACCAACAATTCTTCCTCTTTTCTTCTCTTTGTTTGGATCGACAGCAGCCCACAAAAGGGGAAAAAACACATGGTTTTTGATTAGTTTTTGATTTATAAATTCGTAGGATCAATGTTAGGGTTATTGGGTTACCTTGTGATGAAGAGACACGAGTTAAGAACAAGATTCAAGGCCTCTTTTGTGGTTGTTTTTGGATCGTGGCAGCAGAACAAGGAGGGACAGCCGACATTATTTTTGATGGAGGAACTAGGGTTCTTTTGGTTTTGTCAATCGGTTCTAGGAATAAAGAAGGCCGAATATTTGTGATTTGGTGTATATTAGGAAAAGATCAATCACATAATGGGCTTAACAAAATTGTACCAATCATGAACTTGGACCTCAAAGCGGGCAAGGGGGCGGCACATTATGTATTATTATTATTTATTTTTTTTTGTACAAACTTTATATTGTAAGGTTTTTAATTATATTGGAACTTAGGTTAAGATACATATATTGTTACTTATATAATTTAGAAGTTCTTAAAATTCAAATTCGAGGGCATTTTAGTCTTTTCACATGTTTTAGATTTTCGGGTTTTACAACTCTTCCCCACTAAAAAAAAAATTTTCGTCCTCGAAAATTGAAGTCGCGAGGTTAGCCGAAGTCGTAGCAAATCGCAAGAGGTCGTCACAAACATTCTCACGCCCGGGGAGGTTCATTCAGAAGGATCTTCAAATCAAATAGTTTCTCATGACTCTATCGAAACAAGGTGGGTTCGAATTCTCAGAAGGAGACGAATTGGGTTGATTCTGATCAAAAGGTCCATGCATCATAAAATGGATGATGGGTGAATCTTCAAGAAAGCTCATACGGAAATACGAACTAAATTTCGGATCAATTAACTGTATCAACAGTAGAGAATTCTTCAAAGAGTTTAAGATTCAAAACTGAGGTCAACGGAATGCAAATCGAGAGTTCAAACTCATTCAGATATCTAATGAACGAAAACAGAGTATGCGCATAGATGGGATGAACCTAAGGTCTCACTAATCACGGATAATCCAACGGAGATTCAAATTCTAAACTTCTTAGGTACTTCCCAAGATATCCTATGGCCACAATGAGGGCACGTTATATGGTGTAAGTATTATCACGTTAATAATACCAGCACCACATAAATATGCCTTCATGATGATCATACTTTATCTCGAGTCGTAAGCAAAACAACCTATCTTAATCCACCTAGTACTTCTATAGTCTCGGAGGTCAACAAAATCAAATGTCATAATCAAGATGGAAAACCAAACTACTCGCCATGGAGATTCTCAAAATGCCCAAGAGGCATCGAAATGATTAACAAAAGATCAGAGGTCAGAGTCGGAATCTGAAGGTAAGGATCAAATAGTGTCAGGCAATTACTATGCAATTCTTAATGCTTTCAAGATTCATTTAGGTTTCAAAACTTAGGTGGTGCAAGGCATAAACTTTCAATCTCCAAAAGGGATCTCAAGAGGCTTTAACCAAAATCGAGGCACGAGTCAGAGTGATGCGGAAGCAATGATACCTAAACAAATGCCTTAAAGTCTACCCATTCCTCACCGGTCAGAACTTAAGCTCCTATAGGGAAATCCTAAAGCAAATTTTCAAAGGTTGTCTTACGAGCGCCTACAGGGAAAGCTTAGTGGTCCTAACTTACACAGGTCAAGGGTAAATGTATTACGAGTCGTAGCCTGTAGTCTCTGATACCATAATTGTAACACCCCAACCCGACAAGGGCAAAGGTGTCACAGATACGGATTCTTATCAGAACAAACACAAGCATATGACATAAATAATACAATAGGATTCCAAGGGTTACAAACAAAATCTGAATTTACAAGGTTACAAGTGAGATATACAATAATCACTAAGTCTGAATATAACTTTTCAAATCATCTCAAATCCAATTTAGCTAGCAAGGTCTTCTAAGTCAAGGGCTCTCTCTAATAACGACCCAGCTTCCAACTAAAAACCTGCCGCACACGAAAAGAAAACGTGCGGCTGAGCTTACAAAGCCCAGTGAACAGATATATAATAAACGGAAACGAAAGCAAAAGAAATGAAAGTAAAAGGACAAGAACAGATGTAGCATAATGAAATAGATAAGTCAAGGTACAGAGAGAGAGAGTAAAGGTTTAGGACAGTAATCCACTACGAGCCCAGAAACATATCATATCAAATCACATACCAGGGTGTATGGAGGGGTGACCTCAGCATACCAAGACAAGGTTGAGGGGATACCTCCGGGGTTGGAGTTGCAAGCTCCCAGGGTTGTGAAAGGCATGTATTGCACACAGTACCAGTCACCAGACATACCAGATATATCAGAACCAGAACAAGACTAGGATGCATCCATTCGCCCCCCAAGAACAAATCATATTGGCCATAATAACAGGAGTGTGCACATATCAGAATCAAGATGGGGACGGTGTAACCAAATCACTAGGGCTACACACTAGTCATGCCAGTGGTGCATCACAGACACGGCCATGTTACCTTCATGGCTAGGGTCACAAATTGGCTCGGGTATCAAACTGGGATCAAGGGTCACATGTCAAAGGTTCACATCATAATCAGGTTGTCATATCAGAAGGTTCAAATATCAGAAGGTCAACATCAGAAGGTCAATATCAGCAGGTCAATATCAGGTGGTCAATAATCAGCAGGTCAGTAACAGTTCATTTAAAAAGGGTTTCTAATTAAGAGTCCATTTAAAATAATCTTTATTAACGGTCTTCATAAAAATAATCCTTCAAAGTAGAGTTCATAAAATGATCTTTTAAAATGGTTTCTCATGCAGATAGTCTTTTAAAATAGTTTTCATACAAGTTAGTAAAATCCCAATCAAAAGAGTATTGTATCACATTTGTAAACTTCATTTTTAAATAGCTTTTCTCAAATCATTTTCCAGGTCAGAAATTAAAGGCTTCACAGTCTAGGTTCATATACTAGGTCAAAGGTTCAAGGCAAAGGAATCATAGCAAGGTATCAAATGTCAAGTATCATATTAGGGTTCACATCAGGGTTCATATCAGAATTCAAGACAAGAGATCAATGCAGAAGTTCATTATCAGAAGGTCAAGTCTCAGGTATCAATCAGAGGCTATACAGATCAGAACATGAAAGAGATCACAGGAAACCTTACAGAGAAGGTCAGAATATCTGTACCTTATTCCAGAAGCAAACACAAATCAGAAATGGATGACACAGAGCGGATCAGGACCTCTCTTTCTTCACACCTAGAGGGGTAGACAAGAATTACAAACCCTTCCTTTTTAAGTAACTTTCATTTTAGCTTTTAGATTCATCAAGTTACTCTTTTAGTCCTTTAGGTTTCATAATTTACACCTCATACCCCTTTACTTATCAAAGTTACAAAATGAAACCCTAGATTTACATAGATTACATTTTAACCCCTCTCATTAATTTATTAACACATCACGCATTTTATTTTCCAAGATTACAGAGTGTACCTTCAAATTAACTTATTATACGAATTATACCCTCAAGTTTCACGATTCACAATTTATAACCCTTAGCTTAGGAAAATAACAATTTACATCCTTTTTACATGTCTTGACAGTTTTTAGGTATTAACTGGACTCGTTTTAAATAATTTTCAAACCATATTAAATCTTTGAAATAAAATCTATAAAAATTAACAGACGTTCCCCAGGGTCTTTAGTATTTTATGTAATTTTTCCAGATTTTATTATGTTGTCTAGATACGAACTAAAAATCCTTTTTCCCAACCTGTTCCAGAACCGGATTAATTAAAAACGCCCGACCATTTTTCATCTTCTTTCCCAGTCTAGAAAATTTATAAAATTCTACAAAAATTCCAGTAATTAGCTAACATGTGATATTTTACTCATCTAAAAGGACACATCCTAATTCATTATGGTTTGAAAATGATAAATGAAAAACCCGGACTGTTTTTCCAGACTTTACAAATACGACCAGACACATGATTTTCTAAAAATCAAAAAGTAGCCTTACAGGCCTCTAAAAATTACAAAATAAATTTCTCCAGGTAGCCACTTCATTGAACTTAGTTTTAGACTTAAAAACCATTACAATACCCGTTCACATCATTTATTTATAGCCGGTTAAAGTCGAGCAAAAATCCAACTCAGAAACAGCCATCACAGAAACATGTTTATATTAGGGTTTTAGCCATTCCAATCACTAATTATTGACATAAAACGTTTTTGGATGAGTTCATCCATGATTAGGTTGAATTAATACAGGTCAAAACATATTCAAAACAATTTAAAAACATCACACACACCAGGATCGAATTGCATATCATAGATTTTAGGGTTTTCTTTTTATGATTTTATGTGCTCTCTTTCTATGATCATATGTGTATGCAACATGCGAATTCATCAAGAATTGAAAGGAAAAAAAAAAGATGATACGAATACCCTTGAAGAACACACGAAGAATCAAGAACACAAGATCACGTCACCAACAATTCTTCCTCTTTTCTTCTCTTTGTTTGGATCGACAGCAGCCCACAAAAGGGGAAAAACACATGGTTTTTGATTAGTTTTTGATTTATAAATTCGTAGGATCAATGTTAGGGTTATTGGGTTACCTTGTGATGACGAGACACGAGTTAAGAACAAGATTCAAGGCCTCTTTTGTGGTTGTTTTTGGATCGTGGCAGCAGAACAAGGAGGGACAGCCGACATTATTTTTGATGGAGGAACTAGGGTTCTTTTGGTTTTGTCAATCGGTTCTAGGAATAAAGAAGGCCGAATATTTGTGATTTGGTGTATATTAGGAAAAGATCAATCACATAATGGGCTTAACAAAATTGTACCAATCATGAACTTGGACCTCAAAGCGGGCAAGGGGGCGGCACATTATGTATTTTTTTTTTTTTTTTTTTTTTTGTACAAACTTTATATTGTAAGGTTTTTAATTATATTGGAACTTAGGTTAAGATACATATATTGTTACTTATATAATTTAGAAGTTCTTAAAATTCAAATTCGAGGGCATTTTAGTCTTTTCACATGTTTTAGATTTTCGGGTTTTACAAGATAAGCTAGAACCAAGTTGACTGTTTTATGGCTTATTAAGCTATTTAGGCAAAAACTTAGTACAAGCATTAACAACGTATCAAATTAAATTCAATTAACATTAACTAGATCTAATAAGTATAGAAAAAGCAAATAAACACTAATAAGCTGTTGTACAGTAAAAAAAGGAAAAATGAAGACTAACTCAAAAATTCCCTTGCTCAAAACAGGGATTTAATGCTCGAGGAGCTTCTCAACAAGCTCTAGCTTATCAAAGATAAGCTAGTAAACACCCATGGGTCCTTCCATTTCTGCCCATCATCCATAACTGCTTATTTGACCCTCTTTTGACTTTCATTTACTTTTTTTAAATTAAAACATAATCTATCCAAATTAACTTTAACAAAAGCTTTAATAAGCTCTTATGAGCTTATTGATACAGAATTGAGAGCTTGTTATCTAATTTTATGAACCAATGAGCTTAATTTGATTTAACAGTGAACTTGGGAAACTTGAAATTTAATTAACTTAGAAAATGAGTACAATGCTGCTAGATTAATAACAAATGAGGTTAAACAAACTTAAATTGAAACTGGAAACTTAAATTTCTAACCATTAAAGACTTAACTAAAAATAAGATTTTAAAATAATAAACTACATGCCTCCAAGGCTTACAAAAGGTCCCTATTTATACTAAACTGAGCTGGGTTCTTCATTCCTGTGCTTTCTGATCACTTTCCATCCCTTGGATTGACTTGGATTAATCTCAGCCTTTGATTCACATTTTTTCCTCCAAAATAGGTTGAGTGGATTTCCAGCATGGAAATGGTTTAACTTTGTTAGTTGTTGCTCATGGAGGGAAGATAGGTGGCTGGAGCAGAGGGGACAATGTTGTCTGAGCATTGGAGCAGGAGAAAGGGGTAATGGTAATGGCGGGCAAATGGTTTGGGAAGGGTGGGTTTAACCAGGGTTCGACCCTGGTATTAGCTAAAAATGTGGGGTTGGGTTGGATGGTGATTGGGCTTGGTTTATTGGTGTTAGGCTGGGTTTAGTTTAAGGGTTTATTTGTTTTAAGGGTTAGGATAAAAAGGTGGGTTGGTTATTTAGGATAAGGTTTAAGGTTAATTAGTATAGGTTTAGGTTAATCAGGTGTGGGTAAATGGGCGAAATGTGATTTTTTGTTTTGGGTTCGTTTTTCCACGCTCGTCCAAATGCCATATCCCGGGTTAGATTTTGACTCCGTCTTCACATGATCGAATGCACACATATTGTCGAGTCAGTCAAAAAATGTCTGTTTTCGCTTCGTTTTCTATCCTTTGTACCTGAAATACATAGAAACACAAACCTAGGATATTAGCAGTATAAATTGGTATATTTGGCGTTTTTCGCATTTTTTATGTATTATATAGGCATAAAATGATGAGTAAATAGGCACTCATCAGAGGTCTTAGTGGAAGTATTGGCCGATAGGTCAATCAAAAGAGGCGAAGTGTCTGACGTCATAATTGAAGAAGGCTCCAACTGGATGACTCCAATTAGGGAGTACTTAATCAGTGGTATTCTTCCAGAAGATCCTAAGCTCGCACGAAAAGTCAGGGTCAAGGCCCCCCAATATAGGCTTATTAGGGATAATCTCTACAGAAGGCCCTTTTTATCTCCATGGCTTCATTGCGTGGGACCGAAACAGGCTACGAACATACTCTATGAGGTTCACGAAGGATCTTGCGGATTGTTCGCAGGCCCTCGCTCCATTGTTTTGAAAGTAATGAAACTTGGATATTATTCGTCGTCCATGCACAGGGACGCAATAGAGATAATACAAAGGTGTGAAGCATGTCAGATATGTAACACCTGGTAAAAATACGACTTTATAAACTACACTTATCTTTTTCCCACGCAGAATTTTTTTTTTATTAGTTGATTATCACTATTATATTATGTGACATAGATTACATTCTCGATAAACGTGCTCGCAACAGAATTGGTATTTAACTATCTAAAACATCTTTGACCTAAAACTTTACAAAGTCCCATTTATCACTTTATGTTATTTCGTTAACGTACGTTTAAAAACTAAGTGTTTCTATTTAATAAGAGTTTTATAAAACCCTAAAGTATCATAACAATATGTGAGAATAACAAAACCCTAGAATTACTAAAATTTAAATAATGTACAAGTCACTAAAGCACAGAAACCCGAATTCCATAATAACTCCCGATAAAACCCTAATTCCATTTAAACTATGATTTCATGTACAAAACTCACAAACCCTAATTTATTTATAAAATTTTTTTACAAATATAAATGTACAAGTTATTTAAAAGCTAAGGTACAAGTCTTTTATGCATAAAAACCAAATATTTATAAAAACTCGATTAAAATCGTAAAAATATTTATTTTAAAACACAATTTACAAGACTCTCATACATAAGTCTTAAAAATATATTTTTCTAAACTCATTAAATATTAGTACAATTCTTAAAACCCAATGTACAAGTGCCTAATGCATAAATTCCAAAAATCCCATTTATATACAACATAATAAAAACTAACATAAATTTTATATAATGTAACCAAACATTAAAAATATAATTTCTAAATTTCTAAACCCTAATTACTACTCACTAAAGCACAATGTACTCTCGACAAAGCCTAATCGATCCATACTAAATTCCCCTAGTCGAACCCTAGTTCAAAAACCCTAACTAAGTTAACTTCTAAATATAACCTACCCCATATACATCCTCTAGTCCAAAAACCCTCCTTGCCACATGTCCTAGTTAGTTATCTTACATGGTTTTAAAATGAACACATCTCCTTCCTCTTCCATGTCCCACGTCCCATCTCTCTTCATCAAGTCTTCCCAAAAATATCCCATACCACATGTCCCTCTGAATAGCATACTTGGTTTTCATGTAAACACATCACCCCTTCTCTTGCATATTACACGCCAACCTCCTATCCTTCCAACTATTCAAATACCATTTCCACATGTTCCCTCCTGCCCCACATAACCCTTGAAACCCTAAGCTTCCCTTCCTATATAAATAACGACCCCATGTTCCATTTCCTTCATCCCCTATCAATCGAACAACATCAAACACAGCTTCATCCTCTCACCCTACTGATCAATAAGCCCAAAATTTAAGAAAAACACAAACCCTAGGAAGCCTAGAAGAGAATCAACTTTGATCATCATTCGCTAAAAACCATTCGCCCCATAAACCCTAGTCGAACCAAGGAAATCTAAGTAAGTTAATCTAACTTCTTACATTCAGTTTTCATATCTTGTATATCTTTAAAAACATCAGTTAATAACCTCTAAGAAGAAACACAATAAAAAATTATAAGTTTTCTTTTCTTTCTTTCTTCCTGATCGAACCAGAAAACAAACACACCCTATATGTATAAATTTTTGTAAAACAAATCAAGAATTTATAAAACATGTTAAGAATGAATTAAATAAAGTTATGATCCATTAAATATGTAATAAAAATTAGTTATAAATGTTTAAAAACTAAAAACCCAAACCGGGTTCCTTTTTCTGAGTTTCTGTCGAGCCAAAAACAGCTTCACAAGCCTAACTTTTGATCTATAAATCGACCACTAGGAGACCTCTAAAAATTCTGAGATTTGGCAGATCTAAAGACCACATGGCTAACTAAAATTAGGAAAAAGAATTTTGAAATATGGTTGAGTCTTCACCCAGTTATCGGGTTCTAAAAACCTGTTCTTATCGCTAAATATAGAAACTAAAATTTTCAGTTTATTTCTTTTCAGTTTTTCGTTCTAACAACCCAACTTTAGACCTATTTTTCAACCTCTAAACGATCTCTAAAACTTCTGGACTTTTGACATATTAAAGATCGTCTAGCTAACTTTATTTAGAAGAAAGAAACTTGTAAAAAGGTTAAACGATTTAAAAGTTATCGAGTCTCTAAGTTGACCCCATTGCTAGACCCGAAAACCCATTTTCCAGTTTTATCAAAACTTTGTTTCACCCGATCGACTTTAGGAATATTTTTCAACTATCAAACGATTTTCAAAAATTATAAAACTTGGTCAAATAGACGATCAACTAGCTAGCTTCACATAGGAAAAAGAATTTCATAAAAAGACTAAATGGTTAAAGAGTTATTCATATCCAATAACTGCTCCATCGCTAGGGATAAAAACTATTTTTCATATTTGAAAGTTTTTTTTCTACTCGACCAGTTTTAATAAATTATTTCGACATCCAAATGATTTTCAAAAATTATGAAACTTGGCCAGTAAATAGACGACCTGGCTGACTTCATGTTGGAGAAAGAACCACTTAAAACCATGCCCTCACCTCACTTTTGTTGCGTTCCAAACTGCCCTTTCGGCCACATTTTTAAACGCACCTTTTTAAATTTTTTGAAACTAAAAAGCTAGAAATAAATATCCATAAGCTAGGAATAATCTATTTATTAACTTATTAAAGCATTTATAAAAGAACCATGATGAGTCGCATTTTTCCTGAATTTTTAAAAAACGTGCTTTGAGGTTATATTTTGTCAAAACTTGAATTAGATTTATAACTTAGATTTAATTAGATATTGACATGCAACTCAGGGGTAGAAAGTGTCATTTATGAAACTAGCAGGTAGAAATTGTCATTTTCCAAAAGTTCAGGGTATAAACTGTCAATACATAAAACCTCAAGGGCAAAAGTATAACTTTTAATAATTATTATTATTAATATATATATATATATATATATATATATATACATAATCTAATTTAAATTAGAAATTAATAAACATAATACGTATAATTCGATAACAGACGAACGAAATATATATTTATCGAACAAACGAACGCAAGATATATATATAACTAACGAACGAACGGAACGAACACATAAAAATAAGTAATAAGATAAATCTTAGAGAAACTTCATGTAGTATCAAAATTAACATTTAAACAATAACGTTACAAAATGAACGAATAAACTTAATTATTTTCAAGAACGATTACTAAAATATGACGTACCAACTTTAGTTAAATCCATTTATCGTTCAGACTGATCAAGGTGAGTTCATAGTCCCACTTTTATTTATACGATTTACAAACTTGTGGGGAGATACATGCTACTAAATCAAACACGAGTATTTTATAAATTGTTATTGCACTAGGTTAACTTATTGCCTATTTTTATAAAAAGTTCCTCATATCATGCACCATTAGTCACCCGCAGGGTGAGCACGAATATAATAAATAGATCTATTGGCCTGACGACCCATTTGTATTAGTCAGATGGATATCCTTTGGGGTAGCCGGGTATGCAAATGCTTTATATTTGATTTCTATAAAGAGTTTCTAGGCAGACTCCTACTCGGGGGCAAGACCACTCTCATTTAATTATGTTTGTGGAACCTGGACACTGTTAACGCATTGCGTGTCATGAGGCTTAGTGCAATATACCGTACTATGATTTTATACTTTATAATAGGCTTGTGTTCAAATTGATTATAAAACACTATGGATTCACTCAAGCTTTGTGTTGACTTTTTAGCATGTTTTATCTCAGGTAATTAAGAGAGAACAAACTTGGCACGGAGTGGCGGTGGACTTTCTTTTATAAAAATGTTGTCCTTTTGTTATCATTCAAATGAATAATGTAATCTTTTATGACGTATTTTCAAACATCCCTCTGGGACCTATCTTATGTCCTCTGATATTTAATAAATGAATGATAACAATTTTTATTTAAAACGTCTCTTTTGAGTAATTTTCTATTATTAAGACTAAGAACCATGAAGTAACACCCCAACTTATATTACCGCTGCGAATATCAAAAACGGGGGTGTTACAGATTGGTATCAGAGCCTATGGTTATAGAGAACCAAATGTTTTCAAACATTGGACTAAAACCACATTTTCAAAACAAATGATTTTATACCGTAACTACTTTTCAAAAACTTAGCCAAAGTCCTCCATGCCACAACGCTGCTGAAACGTACTTATATATGTTTATTGTTGATTATTTAATGACTTAGTGAAATATTTATAATTACCGGGTGGTTACAGAATCATGACTTTCCCTAAATCATTCTATCCCTCTTATGTCGGACTCGGATATTGAAAAATATTACGACAGTACCGGACATCACGCTAGTGCCTACATCATCTCCCTATAGGTTACCTACTTAAGTACCATCAATCCCAACATCTTTACCACCACCTCCGTTATTTCTAATCCCCCATCTGTCCCATTCAAACTTAGTAAAGAAATTAGGACCATTATCGCCTGGTATCATACCTTACCCCGATCACCTACTCCGATATTCTGACTCCGCCACGGAACTTTGAGGTGGGAGAGAGTTCACGAGCAGCACAGGAGCGACAGCCGACCGTTTCCACCCTGCTGACGCGATTAGAACGGCAAGAAGAGCAGATCAAGACAGCTTTAGGTCATCTCGATGAGTTGCCTTTGGAACGTATCAAGGGTATAGAATATAGAGTTGAAGATTTAGAGACCATGAAGCAGAAGATGGACGAGAATCGTGAGAAGGCAGAGAACCGTCATGAGCAGCCAAGACAGGAAATACCTATGACGAATTGAAGATGTTAGAATAAATGAAGATGAAAAAGAATGAAGAACTGAAGACAGCTCAGACGAAGATCACTATTTTGGAGACAATAGTGGGAGACGTGCAAGCACATTCTCAACAGCATGATCGTTGGACTGGAGAGTTGACTCAGGAAGAATAGCCAACCTACCATAAACCTTGCCCTAAGAATTAAGAAAAATAACCAAGAGCGAAAACTCACTGATAGAAAAACCATCATCCCCGCCTACTGCCAAAACACAAATGACCCCACCTAGGACAAGATAATGAAAACTCTTTAAGATCCCAACAAAATTCAATGATGACTTTAGTATTTAAGCAGAAGATAAATTTCTGTAACAGATAAATAAATTGAGGTTTAGAACTCTATAAGTTGAACTTTCTTTCGAATCTTACCTTAGTTACGATTGATGTAACCTAAGTGTAATAAATACCTTTCTGCCATATGAAATCTCTATTACTTCTATAATACTCAAAATCTCAGTTCTATTCCATTTACCCTGTCCATAGCCATTAAGTAACAATACACCATTATACCGTTAGAAATTTGGTTAATATTACTCTCGACCAAACCCTAGGCAGTACTATCCTGTAAGAATTTTTCCACAAACCCTAGGATATATTTTAAGAATGTCCAATTATCACTCTAGAAATTTTTGACTTAGCACCATCATAGGGACTAGATTTTTCTTACTCTTTTAAAACAGAATGACGTCATTATTATATAGAAACAACACGTTGAACACCATCTAAAACAATTTGAAAAATAACTGGACTAAATATCACATCATTCGATCCTCAGTTACGCATAGTCTGGCCAACTATGTCTAAACTAGGAAGAATCATGTCATAATTGGAACAGTTATCTTTTCAGATTTTCTAATAACAATTTTCATTCAAAAGCAAAATATTGAAACGAAATAAATTGTTTATAAACTATCAATTTTGATACAATAAAAGTTTACATCTACTACCCATTATAGGAATACGACAAGAATTATGGATAGGAAACTCTAAGAATTCACAAAGACATATAGCGCAAATTTTATTAAGAACCTCGGAAGTAAATACATAGGGACATAGTTAGCAACGGAAACACTAATATTACAAGGATTACATAAGTTTTATTTTACTAAGGATTACCAAGGAAACCCAACAAGGATCTATACTAATAACCCTAGCGTAAGACTTATTTCCCCCATGTCTGATCCACGATAAGAGCTACAATAGTAAGCGGTACAACGAACATCAGGATCACGCCCAAGGCTTCGAGATCTTCTTCTGGGATATACGCCATGTAGGAAGCAACCGCAACAACGTAAACAATTGCTAGGTGTGTAATAAAGTGTGGCATTTGAATTTTTTATGAGACAATTTAGTGGTGAAAGAATGAGGATTAATAATGGGGTATTTAAAGAAGAAACTAGCCGTTATACGACAGTTATATTACTATTCATAGGCATTAAAATCACTATTCCTGACCGTTGCACAGTACTGTCCACAGCTTGGATTTATTAGGTGATAAAACATTCAAATTTATTGATAAAATCAATGGAATTACAATCCCTTAAGTACCAAATGGAAATCCCTAGACTAAGAAATGTAACCAAGGATTAATAGCGGAACGATATAATTGGATTTAAAAGACATAGACACAAGATAATATTAGATATAATATTATTTTTGAACTTCAAGCATTTTAAGCATATCAAACTCACATCTTCACTCAAATCGTGATATTATTCCCTATTATCATCGACACTGACTGAATGAGACAGAATCTTAAATTCTATTCAGATCATGTGTTAAATCTCTCATTAAAAGTTAACTAAGAAACCCTAATGAGAAAATCAAGTATGTATAGTATACCTACATTATACTCCCAACTCTTCGACCAACATAGACTGAATCTCGGGACGAGATTCCTTCAACGGGGGGAGACTGTAACCACTGGTAAAAATACGACTTTATAAACTACACTTATCCTTTTCCCACGTAGATTTTTTTTTTATTTATTAGTTGATTATCACTATTATCTTATGTGACGTAGATCACATCCTCGATAAACACGCTCGCAACAGAATTGGTATTTAACTATCTAAAACATCTTTGACCAAAAACTTTACAAAGTCCCATTTATCACTTTATGTTATTTCATTAACGTACGTTTAAAACTAAGTGTTTCTATTTAATAAGAGTTTTATAAAACCCTAAAGTATCATAACAATATGTGAGAATAAAAAAAACCCTAGAATTACTAAAATTTTAATAATGTACAAGTCACTAAAGCACAGAAACCCTAATTCCATAATAACTCTCGATAAAACCCTAATTCCATTTAAACTGTGATTTTATGTACAAAACACACAAGCCCTAATTTATTTATAAAATATTTTTACAAATATAAATGTACAAGTTATTTAAAAGCTAAGGTACAAGTCCTTTATGCATAAAAACCAAATATTTATAAAAACTCTATTAAAATCCTAAAAATATTTATTTTAAAACACAATTTACAAGACTCTCATACATAAGTCTTAAAAATATATTTTTCTAAACTCATTAAATATTAGTACAAGTCTTAAAACCCAATGTACAAGTGCCTAATGCACAAAGTCCAAAAATCCCATTTATATACAACATAATAAAAACTAACATAAAATTTATATAATGTAACCTAACATTAAAAATATTTTTTCTAAATTTCTAAACCTTAATTACTACTCACTAAAGAACAAGGTACTCTCTACAAAGCCTAATCAATCCATACTAAATTCCCCTAGTCGAACCCTAGTTCAAAAACCCTAACTAAGGCCTTGTTTGTTTTTTGCAAATTACCTCTTATTTCCACTTTTCACTTCTTTCCTCTGCGGGCGCGCAGAGGAAATTGTTTGTTTTTTTTCAGACAAAAGAGCTTCTTTTGTCTTCAAACCTCTTCAATTGTGCAGACAACTACTTTATCTTCTTAGCTCTTCATTACACAAACCCTATCACACACACCTCCCATCACCAACCCACCCCAGCCGCCACCACCACCCCCACCCCATCCGCCGACCACCACCACCCCATCCGCCGTCCACCACCACCCCATCCGCCGGCCACCATCATCCCAGCCGCCGCCGCCACCATCTCAGCCGCCATAAAAAAGGTAAGGGTTTTCTTCCATTCTTTTGTTTGTGGGTATATCAAAAATGAGGTTTTGAACTTTAATCCATGATATTTGAGTACCCATTTCATCATTAAAGTTGTGGGTATGTTTGAAATTAGATCTTTGTATCATGACAATGAAATCTGTGTCTCTGCAGTCCTTACAGTTCTGGTGCGAGTCCTGACTACAACCCAAGCTCTCCACAATACAGGTAATTTCTCATCTTAGCTTGTTGGTTCGTTTCGGTTATCATGCTCAGCATGTTATGATATTGGAGTGTTTTGATGCTCAGCTTGTTGGTTTGTTAGTTTGTTGTTATATGTGAGGTTGGTGTTAATGATTATATGTGCTTGAATACCTTTTAGTGTGCCTTATGTGAGGTTAGTTTGTTGTTATATGTGAGGTTGGTGCTTGATTATATGTGAGGTTGGTGTTAATGATTATATGTGAGGTTGTTGGTTTGTTAGTTTGTTGTTATATGTCTCAGTTGATCTCGAATAGACGCCATAGGTTCCCGTCTGTTGATCAAAATGGTGGCGATGAACACCTGCGTCAATATGCTAATTAGAATGTGAAGAGTAGATGTAAAGGTAAAACCGGTCAAAAACAAAAGGTTCAGCTAGAAGAGGAATGGGTCAAATGGATCAAACAAGTTAAAAACAATATTTGCGGGTTAATAAAGTTAACATACTAATTAGATTCTGTTTTGAGGAGGGAACAGTCATACTTTTTTGTTGGAACTGAACACTTGTTTATTTTAGTTGGCTACTGGAGGTGCTGCAACACCATTTGACCCTTTTGGGTTGATTTTAGTTACTTTAGGGTTCTTGATTTCTGTAAAGCAGCTTTTTGACTCATCCACGTCAATGGGTTTAACATCACCCTTCTGCATAGAACTTGCTTTGCTCTCAACTTGTTATGAAAATCGAGTGCTGTGAAACGTCAAACGTGAGTGTTGTGAAAAGTAGATAAATCTGCAATATTAGTTGTGCGTCTAGTTAGAGCTGAAGACGAGATGTTTTTAGTATATCTAGTGGATGGTATAGTAGAATGAAATTAAGAAATATGAAATATTTGTGATGTCCTCGAAAGTATGTTATAGTCTTTTGGGGATATTAATGCCTAAATTAAAGAGAGCATAGATGTCGTGCGAGATTATATAGGTTTACTGTGAATATGGCTCTGTCATTTATTTGCTAAAAATAAGTATATAAAATGATCTTTTGTTTGTGATTAATAGTACGTTTCATGTTATGCAGCAATACGAGTATGGGAAATGATTTACGTGGGTTGTAGTCTTTGTTAGGAAAGATGGCAGAAGTGCTTGGGTTGTAATATATATATATTTTTTAAATTGTTACTTCTGTCAGGATCTTTTGACTAGGGGGATGGACACTATAGTAATTAGTATGACAGGATTATATTCATGTAGATATAGAAATCCCTCGCGCAAAGGCGTCGGGGACAATCTGGTGTAGAAAATGGGAAATTGCTGCAGAAAAGGCTCTCAGTTAGCATGGTGGCTAAAACATTAGTATAGTCATTGCTTTATGTTTTGGTATATTGAGTTAGGTTCTGACTGTGAATGTGTCACTACACTCAGATAATCTATCTACTCTATATGAACTCTAGGTCATCTTCTTGGTAAAATAGAAATACTAGTGTGGTGAAACGTATGTGCTGTGGTTTTTTTTCTAGCCCGAATGAGCTTCACACTTTTTGTTAAGTTCTTAGTTTAAATCACAATGTATGGTTCATTTTGCATGTTGTAGATTTAAGAGAGTCAATGTGACAATGTTGGGATTTAAGAGAGTCAATGATTTACGTGGATTGTAGTCTTTGACGAAATCATTTCCCATATTTGTAAATAACAAAGACTTACTCTATAGATCTAAGAGAGTCAATGTGACAATGTTGATTACAAATGTGGGACGCAAGATGCCAACCTATAATGACTTACTCTATAGATCTAATCGCACCCACACAACATGAACTAATGAACACAAGTACTTAACCCATTGCAATGTGACAGATGCTTAGAATGACTCTTGCTATCATCATAGAATCATTATGAGCCTGACTGAAATTGCAGCAGCTGTATGTGCTCCAAGTTTGACAATAGATTTATGATGGCCCTTGACAGTGACAGTGCATTGTCATAGATGTGTATAGGTTAAAAGAAAACAAGTTATTCACAAGGCAAAACATTTGATTCAGGTATTAGCTAGTGCCTTTGTTCATTTTTTTCAAGTGTTATATGTTAATCTGAGATTACTGGAATCCACCCATGCTTTATATGGTATGCAAAATTAATAAATGGGTACTTCATGTTTAGACGAATGGCCATTTCTAGATTCACCAACCATAAATATGTTTGGTCTGTGCATTATTGAGCAAGGGTTTATCACTTTACTAGGTAAAGTTCTTTGCTTAGCTATTTAACCTCACTTTTGAATATTCTTCTGCCCACATGTCGCATCTATTCCAAGAGCGAGAATTCGTTTTCTTGGGTATGTGTTGTGAAAGTGATTATTGCACCTTGAAAAATCAGAATTAGATAATATGTTAATCAATACCTGAGATAGGTAAATAAATAAAAGTTTAACGCTAAAATTATCATTGCCATCATAACAGAATGCTTGTGGTATTGATTTTGGGTTGTAAGATTTACTTAAATTCTATAACGTCTAGCAGTTTAACAAGACTAGTGGCCATGTAGCTCAAGTCACTTTTGACTTTTAAGTTTCAAGAGTATATATTTCCGCCTATTATGAGACCACTGAGTGTTTTTTCCATCCAAGAAGTAGATGTGGAAATTTTTGACACATTTACTCCCAAATACAATAAGTAGATGCGGAAATTTTCAAACGTCCCAATGGTACTGAAATGCATAAGAACCTCCTAAATCCATTTAATCAAAATGCTTTGGGTATTTTTGTAATAACATAGTTATTGTAATTTGATTAGCATATTAGTTATTTGTTTAATTGCTAGTAGGCCCAACCCGTTTGACCAGCCACGTCTACCAAAATGTAACCAATGCTAGGTAGTTTCCGAAATTTCGTTATGGCTTATTTAAAACTGGAGTAGAATTTATATTTGTTTGTTTGTTTGTTTGTTTTATAAATTAGCTTCACTTATAGTACATTGTCTCTTTGAAAGGGCAACACGTAAAGCATGATAAAGTCAATACAGGGCTGGTTGAGACTGAGTTCATGTTTTTAGAAACTAAGATTGGTCCTCAGATGTATATAATAATATATCTTGATAGCAGTTTTTGTAGTTAGTGGTTTGCCCTTAACAAGCGATTATCAGTTATGCATCTACACAATGCACATCCATCAGTTTAGCATCTCAAGTGTTTCAACTATCGAACCAATTTTCTGGACCAACTTAACTGTACATTTGCTTATCTAGTAATACAAACTGTACATTTGCTTTGTTTCTCTGTTGCTACAGAATAATGTATTGAAGTATACCCTGAATAATGATCTCCTTATGTGTATTTGTTATAGTTACAATGGAAGGTCCCAAGCCACGTAAAAATTGGTCCAATGAAATGATCAAAGTCTTACTAGACACGTGCATTGAAGAGATGAATACGACCGGTAGAAATGGCGTTAGCTTGTATAGGTCGTCTTGGGTTAGGTTAGGCCGGGTGCTCAAAGACAAGTTTGGCATGGAATTCACACAAAAAGAAATGAAAAACGGATTTGATAATTTAAAAGCGAAATATATTGGATGGCTTTACTTGAAGAACAAAACAGGGAACATCTATAACCCGCAAACAAAGATGATTAACCCAACACCCGAAGAATGGGAATACTTTAACACTTATGTCATTTTTTTCTAAAAAAATAACTTATCTAGAGATTCTTTCGAATTTGGGTACAGATTCATAAAAGGGCAGGATCTTTGCAGTCGCATCCATTACCTTACTAAGAACTATGTGAAATTATGTTTCAAAGTATTTCCCCAATGGTGACGGTCAATGGACCAATTCAGAAGGGTCTGGGGCATCGGGGTCTGCCACATCGGCATCTAGGGCATCGGCTATGAGGGAACGTGTTGGGGCCATTGATATCAACGATGACCCTTTGGTTGACGTGGATATTGATGATGAAGATGATGGGAACTCTCGTACACAAAGGCTACATGATGAAGTTAGGCCTAAGAAAAAGGCAAAGACAAAGACTTCTCATGTTACTTTTGATGACCTCGCAGTAGATATGCAGTGTGCCTTGAGGCATATTGTCAAAACAAAGGATGGGCCAACAGTAAGTGAATGTGCTGAAAAGTTGAAACTAGTTGGATTACCATGGTTGGATCCTTTGTTTTTAGCTGCATTTAATATTTTTGGTCAATCAAGAGACATGAGAGAGGCCTGGATGGCTTTGCCATCGGACCCAGACATCTTAAAGGGCTGGCTTGAGATGACGGCTAAAACATTCAGAATTTTCAAGTAGGGATATTGTAAAGGGGTTGTAACATGGTTTAGTTGTTTCCTATTTTGTTCCTTATGTGTTCGGTATTTAGAACCTTTTATGTGGTTTACGTATTCGGTATTTAGAACCTTTTATGTGGTTTATGTATTCGGTATTTTGAACCTTTTATGTGGTTTATGTATTCGGTATTTAGAACGTTTATATGGTTTATGTATTCGGTATTTTGAATCTTTTATGTGTTTGGTAGTTTAAAACATTATTAAGTTTTGCATGTATATGATATTTTGAACCATGAGTTTATTTTTGTTTTCTTTTATATTTGAACAGGTTTTATTATGGATTATAATAAAAAACTTGCGCTCATTATTATTATGTATACATATCTTCGTTACTATTGGTCAAGGAAAGGAAAACGAAAAATAGATACTACTTCAGCAATGTCCGGTCATCAGTTTACATTAGAGTTATTGCAAGGAAATGATAGACAGTGTATTGAGTTGCTACGCATGTCACGTGATTCCTTTGTTTTTCTTTGCACACATTTTAGAGTAAAATGGTGGTTGAAAGATAGCAAGCATGTATCTGTTGAAGAAAAAATGGCTATGTTCTTGATGATGTTAGGTCACAATCAACGGTATATGGTCATAAAAAA
The DNA here is from genome assembly GCA_021014915.2 of Artemisia tridentata subsp. tridentata. Classification (NCBI taxonomy): domain Eukaryota; kingdom Viridiplantae; phylum Streptophyta; class Magnoliopsida; order Asterales; family Asteraceae; genus Artemisia; species Artemisia tridentata. The sequence continues at coordinate 225,889,603 of CP139508.1, forward strand.
CCGATTTCAACACTCAACGCAGACAATTCACAAGTTTTTTCATGAAGTATTGACTAAAATGGTTGAGTTTGCTAAGGAGATTATAATACCAGCAAATTTTAATCCTAATCCAAACATTCTGGGCCATAATAGGAGATTACGGCAAATATTTAAGGTAATTAGTAACTATATTAATGATGTGATATTTTGTTTCACATTAAATTTCGACTACTAATTTTGCTTATTTAGGGAGCTGTCGGTGCGCTAGATGGAACTTTGATACATGCTTGTGTCCCTAAACACAAGCAACATTTATATAGAGGGAGAGGAAAGGGGGATTGCTATCAAAATGTTTTGGCAATATGCGACTTTAACATGATGTTTACTTTTCTTGTTGCCGGATGGGAAGGAGTAGCTCATGATTCTAGAATTTTATCAGAAGCAATAAGAAATCCTAATGCACCATTTCCATTACCCCCTCCAGGTACATACATACATAAAATACATACATACATACATACATACATACATAGTTTGGATTTATTTGGAACTATTACTTAAATATTAATTATTATATAACATTTACAAACAAATATTTTCTTTGTGATGCCGCCTATGCACACACACGAGGGTTTATGGCACCATATCACAATGTGAGATATTGGTTAGGAGATTTTCGGCGAAGGCGTGCATTGAATAGTAAAGAAAAGTTCAACCACTCGCATGCAAAACTTAGAAACGTGATTGAACGTGCTTTTGGTGTCTTGAAAGCACGTTTTCCAATATTAAAGACGATGGCACCCTTTCCACTTATGGTACAACGAAATATCACGATTGCATGTTTTGCACTTCATAATTTTATTCGCAAAGAGGGTTTAGATGATGAACTCTTTTTAAGATATGAGCAATTAGATGTGCAACTTGAGAATGACAACGTATTGGTTGAAGTTGATGATGGAGTTGATGAAGAAGATCAAGTTGTTCAACCACAAGGGAATGCATCGGATCGACAATATATGGCTAATTTAAGAGATCAAATCGCGCAACAATTAATGCAAGTGATTTAACTTGGGTCCTAATTTGATACATGTTTGTAGTATTTTTATAATTTATGTGCTTTGCAATTTTTATGTTTTGAACCATTATGTATTGGTGTATTTTGAACCATATGTATTGTCTTTAATACTCCGTCTTTTAAGCGATATTGGTATATTTTGAACCATTATGTATTGTCTTTAATAGCACAAAAAATGAGTGAAAAATAAAACGGAAATGAAAAAGAAAAAAAGTATTTCAATAGCACAAAAAATACTAGTGAAAAAAAATAAAATAAAAATAAAGGAAAGAAGTACTTCAATAGCACAAAAACAAATGCTCTTCTTCTTGCAGATGAAGAGCTTTAGATGTACCTCTTCTTCTGCAGACATGATTTGCAGATGAAGAGGTAAGAGCTCTGAAAAAACAAATGACACCTAAGTTAACTTCTAATATAACTGTAACCTCTCGTAATTTTCCCTATGAATAGTAGATGCTAATAAATGATTAATAAATCATTACGTTATCTAATAACCGTTTTTACCAGTAACAAAATTTCTTTTGTTATCTATGCTACACTATTTAACTCAAAACGATACTTGTGATTACCAATTACCTAGAAACGATGCTTACACACGAGACTTGATAGTCTAAAAATCGCGAATTATTTAAAACATTAACGTTTAATACTTAACGTTTATACGTTTCGACAATTAACCGAATATGATCAAATACATTCCCGATCTCACGAAAATTATCACGAAACCTCAGTAAATATATTGGGCCTCGACCCAACACCCAAGTGGACTGTGAAACCCATTGGGCCTAGCCCAATATTTCGGTAAAATATAAACACCACAACCGGACCTTATTATTTTCATTTCTTTCTTTTCTCGGCCCAATCCACCAACGAGCCAAATTACAAAGCTAAAGCCCAAAGTTTTATATATAACTTCGGTTTGGCTGTTTATCTATCGAACAAATTGACTAAATAACGAACAAATTAACTTAACAACAATATTAAGGTTTTACACAACTCGATTCTTCACCTAGCTAAGAATCGAATACAACCAACATCTCACTCAAACTCGATCGTTTATTGCCGTAAATCTATCCAAGTTTCACTCACTCGACATGGGATAAACTCAACCCACATTTCACATTTTTGGCCTAGTCGATTATCGTATAGCACATAACTCGACACCACCAATATTCTGACCAACCAATAATTCGAATGAACTCTTATGGAGTATATAAGCTATCAAACGAACCCTCTACTTATTTTAAATCACACACGAAATAACCGAACCAAAATACAACATGTAAAAACTCACTTTGTCACCTTCCTTTTGGTTCCATACGCCGACGAATAGCATCAAAGGAGCCATCATTTGGGTTACTAGCACACTCAAGCTATTCTCCAATGTAGAGACATTCACGTTAAGAATCCGTTGACATTTGAATACAATCAATTGAGTCAAGACAAACCCCATAATTTCCTTTTGTTTGCTCTCTTTTGTTCGAACTGCCACAAGGACGATGCAAACATTATGCACCTCATCATTTTCGACACTTTGACACTCCAAACCACTCATCATTGTCCCATTTTGGACCGAGTATGCTTGCATGTATACGCCCTAAACTTCCTATATAAACCATGCATGACACAAACCATGCAACTACACAAATATTAAACTACACTTCAAATAAAACCTAGGTCCTTTGCAAACAAGATGGTCGAATAACTTGACACAAGTTGAAGGAGTTCTAGTCGAGCTAAGGAATCTCACAAACTCGTTCCTGTGTCTTTGGTGTACCAAGAATCGAGCTACATAGTTCTTTCGTCCTAACTCCGTCTCATCATAGTGATTACGCCCCACCTTTGAGGTGAAGTAAGCCACTTTCTCATTTTTCTATTTTCATACGTTAGTTCACATTCGCATGTCACCATTCATTTGGGTTCGATATTTCTTAAACTACATTAACAACACATAAGTTTTATTCGACACTCTATATCCTTATCATACTAACTATCGAAAACAACAAATATTCGAACTTCATATAAACATATAAATTATAAACATCACACGTTTCTAAGTCATGTTGACAACTTTCGAATTCTATACAAACACTTAGAAAAATTTCAAGTTTTTAAAAACTGTTTTCAAATAAGCTAAGTCACGCTAACTTTGGTCTCGTATCTTCTTAACTCGACATGAAACTAGTACATTTTATAACCCGACCTAATAGACAAGCTACCAAACTAGCGTGTCACGTATTACGTTCAACTCAGAAAACCCAACTCGAACCTTGTTAAACCCCAACGTAATCGACCAAAATTTGGTTCTTACACAAACTAAAAATTATTAGCGATCGGGCTAATAAGCCCAATACGCTATCTATAAGCTTAGCACATAAGCTGATCATATAAGCTTAATTAGTATGTTTTCACAACCCAAAAATAAGCTCGTAACCAAGCCCAATACTCCCTCAAGCCCAACGGAACTAAAAACCTTAACGGGCCAATAAATAGACTCGCTAAAGGCCCATAAGCTGAAAAATGAGCTTTTTACAAAATAAGTTGTTCGTATAAGTTACAAAAGTTATTTTAAACTTAGTTATGAAATAAAAATGATAAACTTTGATTTTTAGAAATTTTGGACTTGTTTTGCAAAAAGTACTAATCGAAGGGACTAAAACTGCCACGTTTGAAAACTTACGGCAGAAACAGTCATTTTAATAATCTTGTGATGAAAACTGTAAATTCAGAAACTTTTGGGTATAATATGTAAATATTAAATGTTTTGGACCTAAAGTGTAACAAAACTTAACCGAGGACTAACGGTGCAAATGTTATGCCGTTAGGGCTAAAAGTGCAATTTTATAAAAACCTAAAGGGTATTTCTAATTTATACTTGTGGTAATATTTTTACGAACTCAAAACCCGAACTAAATATGTTTAGCCGACGATTAATAATTCTATATACGTAGTTTATTAACTTATATATATATATATACAAAATCACTTAACAAAATAGTTAACGTAGAATCTAACTTATCGTCAACCAACTTTGATTTGTAAAACGACGATCCCTTTTGTCAACCATTACACTCCGACGAACGAGCACGCATCCAGAAATGTTATATATATATATCTATATATATAACTCGATATATTCCTTTTCCTATATATATAAAACTTATATTTTTATATATAAAACCTTAAACCCTTTTTATATATAACTTTATACTGTTATATATAACCCTGATCATTTAAACGCGCACATTATAATGTGACAAACAAAACAATAAAACCTTAAACATTATGATTCGCGATAAACCAAACTTAGGCCTTGTTTGTTTTTTGCAAATTACCTCTTATTTCCACTTTTCACTTCTTTCCTCTGCGGGCGCGCAGAGGAAATTGTTTGTTTTTTTTCAGACAAAAGAGCTTCTTTTGTCTTCAAACGTCTTCAATTGTGCAGAAAATACTTACTTCTTATCTTCATTAACATCACTACACACACACCTCCATCACCAACCCACCAGCCGCCACACCAACCCCACCCCATCGCCGAACCACCACCCATTCCACCACCACCACCCATCCGCTGGCCACCATCATCCCATCGCCGCCGCCCACCCATCTCAAAGCCGCCGTTAAAAAAGGTAAGGGTTTTCTTCCATTCTTTTGTTTGTGGGTATATCAAAAATGAGGTTTTGAACTTTAATCCATGATATTTGAGTACCCATTTCATCATTAAAGTTGTGGGTATGTTTGAAATTAGATCTTTGTATCATGACAATGAAATCTGTGTCTCTACAGTCCTTACAGTTCTGGTGCGAGTCCTAACTACAACCCAAGCTCTCCACAATACAGGTAATTTCTCATCTTAGCTTGTTGGTTCGTTTCAGTTATCATGCTCAGCATGTTATGATATTGGAGTGTTTTGATGCTCAGCTTGTTGGTTTGTTAGTTTGTTGTTATATGTGAGGTTGGTGTTAATGATTATATGTGCTTGAATACCTTTTAGTGTGCCTTATGTGAGGTTAGTTTGTTGTTATATGTGAGGTTGGTGCTTGATTATATGTGAGGTTGGTGTTAATGATTATATGTGAGGTTGTTGGTTTGTTAGTTTGTTGTTATATGTCTCAGTTGATCTCGAATAGACGCCATAGGTTCCCGTCTGTTGATCAAAATGGTGGCGATGAACACCTGCGTCAATGTGCTAATTAGAATGTGAAGAGTAGATGTAAAGGTAAAACCGGTCAAAAACAAAAGGTTCAGCTAGAAGAGGAATGGGTCAAATGGATCAAACAAGTTAAAAACAATATTTGCGGGTTAATAAAGTTAACATACTAATTAGATTCTGTTTTGAGGAGGGAACAGTCATACTTTTTTGTTGGAACTGAACACTTGTTTATTTTAGTTGGCTACTGGAGGTGCTGCAACACCATTTGACCCTTTTGGGTTGATTTTAGTTACTTTAGGGTTCTTGATTTCTGTAAAGCAGCTTTTTGACTCATCCACGTCAATGGGTTTAACATCACCCTTCTGCATAGAACTTGCTTTGCTCTCAACTTGTTATGAAAATCGAGTGCTGTGAAACGTCAAACGTGAGTGTTGTGAAAAGTAGATAAATCTGCAATATTAGTTGTGCGTCTAGTTAGAGCTGAAGACGAGATGTTTTTAGTATATCTAGTGGATGGTATAGTAGAATGAAATTAAGAAATATGAAATATTTGTGATGTCCTCGAAAGTATGTTATAGTCTTTTGGGGATATTAATGCCTAAATTAAAGAGAGCATAGATGTCGTGCGAGATTATATAGGTTTACTGTGAATATGGCTCTGTCATTTATTTGCTAAAAATAAGTATATAAAATGATCTTTTGTTTGTGATTAATAGTACGTTTCATGTTATGCAGCAATACGAGTATGGGAAATGATTTACGTGGGTTGTAGTCTTTGTTAGGAAAGATGGCAGAAGTGCTTGGGTTGTAATATATATATATTTTTTAAATTGTTACTTCTGTCAGGATCTTTTGACTAGGGGGATGGACACTATAGTAATTAGTATGACAGGATTATATTCATGTAGATATAGAAATCCCTCGCGCAAAGGCGTCGGGGACAATCTGGTGTAGAAAATGGGAAATTGCTGCAGAAAAGGCTCTCAGTTAGCATGGTGGCTAAAACATTAGTATAGTCATTGCTTTATGTTTTGGTATATTGAGTTAGGTTCTGACTGTGAATGTGTCACTACACTCAGATAATCTATCTACTCTATATGAACTCTAGGTCATCTTCTTGGTAAAATAGAAATACTAGTGTGGTGAAACGTATGTGCTGTGGTTTTTTTTCTAGCCCGAATGAGCTTCACACTTTTTGTTAAGTTCTTAGTTTAAATCACAATGTATGGTTCATTTTGCATGTTGTAGATTTAAGAGAGTCAATGTGACAATGTTGGGATTTAAGAGAGTCAATGATTTACGTGGATTGTAGTCTTTGACGAAATCATTTCCCATATTTGTAAATAACAAAGACTTACTCTATAGATCTAAGAGAGTCAATGTGACAATGTTGATTACAAATGTGGGACGCAAGATGCCAACCTATAATGACTTACTCTATAGATCTAATCGCACCCACACAACATGAACTAATGAACACAAGTACTTAACCCATTGCAATGTGACAGATGCTTAGAATGACTCTTGCTATCATCATAGAATCATTATGAGCCTGACTGAAATTGCAGCAGCTGTATGTGCTCCAAGTTTGACAATAGATTTATGATGGCCCTTGACAGTGACAGTGCATTGTCATAGATGTGTATAGGTTAAAAGAAAACAAGTTATTCACAAGGCAAAACATTTGATTCAGGTATTAGCTAGTGCCTTTGTTCATTTTTTTCAAGTATTATAGGTTAATCTGAGATTACTGGAATCCACCCATGCTTTATATGGTATGCAAAATTAATAAATGGGTACTTCATGTTTAGATGAATGGCCATTTCTAGATTCACCAACCATAAATATGTTTGGTCTGTGCATTATTGAGCAAGGGTTTATCACTTTACTAGGTAAAGTTCTTTGCTTAGCTATTTAACCTCACTTTTGAATATTCTTCTGCCCACATGTCGCATCTATTCCAAGAGCGAGAATTCGTTTTCTTGGGTATGTGTTGTGAAAGTGATTATTGCACCTTGAAAAATCAGAATTAGATAATATGTTAATCAATACCTGAGATAGGTAAATAAATAAAAGTTTAACGCTAAAATTATCATTGCCATCATAACAGAATGCTTGTGGTATTGATTTTGGGTTGTAAGATTTACTTAAATTCTATAACGTCTAGCAGTTTAACAAGACTAGTGGCCATGTAGCTCAAGTCACTTTTGACTTTTAAGTTTTAAGAGTATTTATTTCCGCCTATTATGAGACCACCGAGTGTTTTTTCCATCCAAGAAGTAGATGTGGAAATTTTTGACACATTTACTTTCAAATACAATAAGTAGACGCGGAAATTTTCAAACGTCCCAATGGTACTGAAATGCATAAGAACCTCCTAAATCCATTTAATCAAAATGCTTTGGGTATTTTTGTAATAACATAGTTATTGTAATTTGATTAGCATATTAGTTATTTGTTTAATTGCTAGTAGGCCCAACCCGTTTGACCAGCCACGTCTACCAAAATGTAACCAATGCTAGGTAGTTTCCGAAATTTCGTTATGGCTTATTTAAAACTGGAGTAGAATTTATATTTGTTTGTTTGTTTGTTTGTTTTATAAATTAGCTTCACTTATAGTACATTGTCTCTTTGAAAGGGCAACACGTAAAGCATGATAAAGTCAATACAGGGCTGGTTGAGACTGAGTTCATGTTTTTAGAAACTAAGATTGGTCCTCAGATGTATATAATAATATATCTTGATAGCAGTTTTTGTAGTTAGTGGTTTGCCCTTAACAAGCGATTATCAGTTATGCATCTACACAATGCACATCCATCAGTTTAGCATCTCAAGTGTTTCAACTATCGAACCAATTTTCTGGACCAACTTAACTGTACATTTGCTTATCTAGTAATACAAACTGTAATACAAACTGTACATTTGCTTTGTTTCTCTGTTGCTACAGAATAATGTATTGAAGTATACCCTGAATAATGATCTCCTTATGTGTATTTGTTATAGTTACAATGGAAGGTCCCAAGCCACGTAAAAATTGGTCCAATGAAATGATCAAAGTCTTACTAGACACGTGCATTGAAGAGATGAATACGACCGGTAGAAATGGTGTTAGCTTGTATAGGTCGTCTTAGGTTAGGTTAGGCCGGGTGCTCAAAGACAAGTTTGGCATGGAATTCACACAAAAAGAAATGAAAAACGGATTTGATAATTTAAAAGCGAAATATATTGGATGGCTTTACTTGAAGAACAAAAGAGGGAACATCTATAACCCGCAAACAAAGATGTTTAACCTAACACCCGAAGAATGGGAATACTTTAACACTTATGTCATTTTTTTCTAAAAAAATAACTTATCTAGAGATTCTTTCGAATTTGGGTACAGATTCATAAAAGGGCAGGATCTTTGCAGTCGCATCCATTACCTTACTAAGAACTATGTGAAATTATGTTTCAAAGTATTTCCCCCAATGGTGACGGTCAATGGACCAATTCAGAAGGGTCTGGGGCATCGGGGTCTGCCACATCGGCATCTAGGGCATCGGCTATGAGGGAACGTGTTGGGGCCATTAATATCAACGATGACCCTTTGGTTGACGTGGATATTGATGATGAAGATGATGGGAACTCTCGTACACAAAGGCTACATGATGAAGTTAGGCCTAAGAAAAAGGCAAAGACAAAGACTTCTCATGTTACTTTTGATGACCTCGCAGTAGATATGCAGTGTGCCTTGAGGCATATTGTCAAAACAAAGGATGGGCCAACAGTAAGTGAATGTGCTGAAAAGTTGAAACTAGTTGGATTACCATGGTTGGATCCTTTGTTTTTAGCTGCATTTAATATTTTTGGTCAATCAAGAGACATGAGAGAGGCCTGGATGGCTTTGCCATCGGACCCAGACATCTTAAAGGGCTGGCTTGAGATGACGGCTAAAACATTCAGAATTTTCAAGTAGGGATATTGTAAAGGGGTTGTAACATGGTTTAGTTGTTTCCTATTTTGTTCCTTATGTGTTCGGTATTTAGAACCTTTTATGTGGTTTATGTATTCGGTATTTAGAACCTTTTATGTGGTTTATCTATTCGGTATTTTGAACCTTTTATGTGGTCTATGTATTCGGTATTTAGAACGTTTATATGGTTTATGTATTCGGTATTTTGAATCTTTTATGTGGTTGGTAGTTTAAAACATTATTAAGTTTTGCAGGTATATGATATTTTGAACCATGAGTTTATTTTTGTTTTCTTTTATATTTGAACAGGTTTTATTATGGATTATAATAAAAAACTTGCGCTCATTATTATTATGTATACATATCTTCGTTACTATTGGTCAAGGAAAGGAAAACGAAAAATAGATACTACTTCAGCAATGTCCGGTCATCAGTTTACATTAGAGTTATTGCAAGGAAATGATAGACAGTGTATTGAGTTGCTACGCATGTCACGTGATTCCTTTGTTTTTCTTTGCACACATTTTAGAGTAAAATGGTGGTTGAAAGATAGCAAGCATGTATCTGTTGAAGAAAAAATGGCTATGTTCTTGATGATGTTAGGTCACAATCAACGGTATATGGTCATAAAAAACCGATTTCAACACTCAACGCAGACAATTCACAAGTTTTTTCATGAAGTATTGACTAAAATGGTTGAGTTTGCTAAGGAGATTATAATACCAGCAAATTTTAATCCTAATCCAAACATTCTGGGCCATAATAGGAGATTACGGCAAATATTTAAGGTAATTAGTAACTATATTAATGATGTGATATTTTGTTTCACATTAAATTTCGACTACTAATTTTGCTTATTTAGGGAGCTGTCGGTGCGCTAGATGGAACTTTGATACATGCTTGTGTCCCTAAACACAAGCAACATTTATATGGAGGGAGAGGAAAGGGGGATTGCTATCAAAATGTTTTGGCAATATGCGACTTTAACATGATGTTTACTTTTCTTGTTGCCGGATGGGAAGGAGTAGCTCATGATTCTAGAATTTTATCAGAAGCAATAAGAAATCCTAATGCACCATTTCCATTACCCCCTCCAGGTACATACATACATACATAAAATACATACATACATACATACATACATAGTTTGGATTTATTTGGAACTATTACTTAAATATTAATTATTATATAACATTTACAAACAAATATTTTCTTTGTGATGCCGCCTATGCACACACACGAGGGTTTATGGCACCATATCACAATGTGAGATATTGGTTAGGAGATTTTCGGCGAAGGCGTGCATTGAATAGTAAAGAAAAGTTCAACCACTCGCATGCAAAACTTAGAAACGTGATTGAACGTGCTTTTGGTGTCTTGAAAGCACGTTTTCCAATATTAAAGACGATGGCACCCTTTCCACTTATGGTACAACGAAATATCACGATTGCATGTTTTGCACTTCATAATTTTATTCGCAAAGAGGGTTTAGATGATGAACTCTTTTTAAGATATGAGCAATTAGATGTGCAACTTGAGAATGACAACGTATTGGTTGAAGTTGATGATGGAGTTGATGAAGAAGATCAAGTTGTTCAACCACAAGGGAATGCATCGGATCGACAATATATGGCTAATTTAAGAGATCAAATCGCGCAACAATTAATGCAAGTGATTTAACTTGGGTCCTAATTTGATACATGTTTGTAGTATTTTTATAATTTATGTGCTTTGCAATTTTTATGTTTTGAACCATTATGTATTGGTGTATTTTGAACCATATGTATTGTCTTTAATACTCCGTCTTTTAAGCGATATTGGTATATTTTGAACCATTATGTATTGTCTTTAATAGCACAAAAAATGAGTGAAAAATAAAACGGAAATGAAAAAGAAAAAAAGTATTTCAATAGCACAAAAAATACTAGTGAAAAAAAATAAAATAAAAATAAAGGAAAGAAGTACTTCAATAGCACAAAAACAAATGCTCTTCTTCTTGCAGATGAAGAGCTTTAGATGTACCTCTTCTTCTGCAGACATGATTTGCAGATGAAGAGGTAAGAGCTCTGAAAAAACAAATGACACCTTAGACTATCAAACCACTAAAACTTGCCATATACTATATAGGTCGTGTGTTGAAGCCGTTTCCTTTCATCGTTTGAATAACGATACTACTACCACTACTGTACTACAAGGTGAGTTCATAGCCCACACTTTAACTTTTAAATCTTTTGTGGGGAGATACATGCTACAAAACCTGAACACAAACTTTTTTTGTATGCTATAACCGTTATTATTATTGCTTAAGTAGCTATTGCCAAAAGTCCCTCAATCATGAACCTTAATCACTTACGAGTGAACGTAAATAATTGTGGATAGATCTATTAGGGACTGACAATCCCCGTTTAGGTCTGCTAGGATGAGCCACCCATGCGCACTTTATTTGAACCAAACTTATGGGTTATTGGCAAATACCCATCTCGGGGGCCTATATACTTTACATCATTTTGATGCCAGTTAAGCGTTGCATGTCATGAGCTTAATGCAATAATAACTTGATTTTTAAACTGGTTAATTGTAATTCGATGCAATTAACACCTATACTTGTGTTCAAACTATTAAACTTAAACCTATGAACATCACCCAACTTTTGTTGACTTTTAGCATGTTATCTCAGGTAACTAAGGACTGGAAACTCAAGGCAACGGAGTGGGCATTATAACCCTGTATGGGTGGTTTAAATAAATGTTTTATCATTCAAATTAAATAAACATGTTCAACTATGAAACATCTTTGTATTTTAAACGCTTGTATTTTGAATGATAAACTTAAAGCGTCTTTTAAAGTCGTTTTCTATGATTATGACGAAAAGATCCTCTACGTAACACCCAATTAAGTCTTCCGCTGCTGTTATCCGAAATTGGGGGTGTTACAATAACCTACCCCATATACATCCTCTAGTCCAAAAACCCTCCTTGCCACATGTCCTAGTTAGTTATCTTACATGGTTTTAAAATGAACACATCTCCCTCCTCTTCCATGTCCCACGTCCCACCTCTCTTCATCAAGTCTTCCCAAAAATATCCCATACCACATGTCCCTCTAAATAGCATACTTGTTTTCATGTGAACACATCACCCCTTCTCTTTCATATTACACACCAACCTCCTATCCTTCCAACTCTTCAAAGACCATTTCCACATGTTCCCTCTTGCCCCACATAAACCTTGAAACCCTAAGCTTCCCTTCCTATATAAATAACGACCCCATGTTCCATTTCCTTCATCCCCTATCAATCGAACAACAGCAAACACAGCTTCATCCTCTCTCCCTACTGATCAATAAGCCCAAATTTTAAGCAAAACACAAACCCTAGGAAGCCTAGAAGAGAATCATCTTTGATCATCATTCGCTAAAAACCATTCGCCCCATAAACCCTAGTCGAACCAAGGAAATCTAAGTAAGTTAATCTAACTTCTTACATTCAGTTTTCATATCTTGTATATCTTTAAAAACATCAGTTAATAACCTCTAAGAAGAAACACAATAAAAAATTATAAGTTTTCTTTTCTTTCTTTCTTCCTGATCGAACCAGAAAACAAACACACCCTATATGTATAAATTTTTGTAAAACAAATCAAGAAATTATAAAACATGTTAAGAATGAATTAAATAAAGTTATGATCTAGTAAATATGTAATAAAAATTAGTTATAAATGTTTAAAAACTAAAAACCCAAACCGGGTTCCTTTTTCTGAGTTTCTGTCGAGCCAAAACAGCTTCACAAGCCAAACTTTTGATCTATAAATCGACCACTAGGAGACCTCTAACAATTCCGAGATTTGGCAGATCTAAAGACCACATGGCTAACTAAAATTAGGAAAAAGAATTTTGAAATATGGTTGAGTCTTCACCTAGTTATCGGGTTCTAAAAACCCGTTCTTATCGCTAAATATAGAAACTAAAATTTTCAGTTTATTTCTTTTCAGTTTTTCATTCTAACAACCCAACTTTAGACCTATTTTTCAACTTCTAAACGATCTCTAAAACTTCTGGACTTTTGACATATTAAAGATCGTATAGCTAACTTACTTTAGAAGAAAGAAACGTGTAAAAAGGTTAAACGATTTAAAAGTTATCGAGTCTCTAAGTTGACCCCATCGCTAGATCCAAAAACACATTTTCCAGTTTTATCAAAACTTTGTTTCACCCGATCGACTTTAGGAATATTTTTCAACTATCAAACGATTTTCAAAAATTATAAAACTTGGTCGAATAGAAGATCAACTAGCTAGCTTGACATAGGAAAAAGAATTTCATAAAAAGACAAAACGATTAAAGAGTTATTCAGATCCAATAACTGCTCCATCGCTAGGGATAAAAACTATTTTTCAGATTTGAAAGTTTTTGTTCCACTCGACCAGTTTTAAGAAATTATTTCGACATCCAAATGATTTTCAAAAATTATGAAACTTGGTCAGTAAATAGACCACCTGGCTGACTTCATGTAGGAGAAAGAACCACTTAAAACCATGCCCTCGCCTCACTTCATGTAGGAGAAAGAACCACATTTTTAAACGCACTTTTTTAAACTTTTCGAAACTAAAAAGCTAAAAATAAATATCCATAAGCTAGGAATAAGCTATTTATTAACTTATTAAAGCTTTTATAAAAGAACCATGATGAGTCGCATTTTTCCTGAATTTTTAAAAAACGTATTTTTATAAAACTAGGACCACGCATGAAATATTAAAAGTGCTTTGAGGTTATATTTTGTCAAAACTTTAATTAGATTTATAACTTAGATTTAATTAGATATTGACATGCAACTCTGGGGTAGAAAGTGTCATTTATGAAACTAGCAGGTAGAAATTGTCATTTTCCAAAAGTTCAGGGTATAAACTGTCAATACATAAAACCTCAAGGGTAAAAGTATAACTTTTCATAATTATTATTATTATTAATATATATATATATATATATATATATATATATATATATATATATATATATATATATATATATATATATATACATAATCTAATTTAAATTAGAAATTAATAAATGTAGTACGTATAATTCGATAACAGACGAACGAAATATATATTTAACGAACAAACGATCGCAAGATATATATATAATTAACGAACGAACGGAACGAACACATAAAAATAAGTAATAAGATAAATCTTAGAGAAACTTCATGTAGTATCAAAATTAACATTTAAACAATAACGTTACAAAACGAACGAATAAACTTAATTATATTCCTGAACGATTACTAAAATATGACGTACCAACTCAGATTGCGCGCCGGAGATGTTTATCAACATTAGTTAAATTTTTTTATCATTCAGACTGATCAAGGTGAGTTCATAGTCCCACTTTTATTTATACGTTTTACAAACTTGTGGGGAGATACATGCTACTAAATCGAACACGAGTATTTTAATAATTGTTATTGCACTAGGTTAACTTATTGCCTATTTTTATAAAAAGTCCCTCATATCATGCACCATTAGTCACCCGCAGGGTGAGCGCGAATATAATGAATAGATCTATTGGCCTGACGACCCATTTGTATTAGTCGGATGGATATCCTTTGGGGTAGCCGGGTATGCAAATGCATTATATTTGATTTCTATAAAGGCAGACTCCTACTCGGGGGCAAGACCATTTAATTATGTTTGTGGAACCTGGACACTATCAACGCATTGCGTGTCATGAGGCTTAGTGCAATATACCGTACTATGATTTTATACTTTATAATAGGCTTGTGTTCAAATTGATTATAAAACACTGTGGATTCACTCAACCTTTGTGTTGACTTTTTAGCATGTTTTATCTCAGGTAATTAAGAGAGAACGAACTTGGCACGGAGTGGCTGTGGACTTTCTTTTATAAAAAGGGTGTCCTTTTGTTATCATTCAAATGACTAATATAATCTTTTATGACGTATTTTCAAACATCCCTCCGGGACCTATCTTATGTACTCTGATATTTAATAAATGAATGATAACAATTTTTATTTAAAACGTCTCTTTTGAGTCGTTTTCTATTATCATGACTAAGAACCATGAAGTAACACCCCAACTTATATTACCGCTGCGAATATCGAAACCGGGGTTGTTACAAGATACACTCAAAACTTCCAAGACCACTAGAGCATGACGTGACCTCTATCACATCAGCAAGGCTTTTTGGCCAATGGGGAGTCGACATAGTTAGACCACTACCAGTAGCTCCCGGAGGGGTACAATTCTTGGTAGTAGCCATAGAATTCTTCACCAAATGGGTCGAAGCCAAGCCTTTGGCATCGATAACAGGAAAGCATGTGGAAAATTTTGCGTGGGAAAACATAATTTGCCGATTTGGAGTCCCACAAATCATCACCTCCGACAACGGGAAGCAATTTGCCAAAGGGGTATTTCCATCTTTCTACGAAGGCCTAGACATAAAGCAAATGTTCACTTGTGTTGACGTTATCAACAGGGAAATTGTCATTGAAATCAAGATAAGGTTAGGGCAATACCAGCATGAATGGGTAGATGAACTACCCCAAGTCCTGCGGGCATATAGGAATATGTCCTTCGAATAAAACAGCACAAGCGAAGCTAAGGCCTACAGGAGAAGGACCCTTCGGTCATATTGAAAGGCTGCGGCAACAAGGCGTACAAGCTCGACACGCTGGGTAGAAATGTCATGAATAGGACTGGGAATGATACTAACCTTTGTAAGTTTTACATATAAGAATTACTCTTTTTTAAAGCACTTAGCTTGTTTTTCAATTTCATGTAACGCATTCTTCTCATCTGGGAAAGAAGTATTAATGGTAGGCGTCTTAGTGTTCATTTCTTAAAATGATGTAATCCTCCCTACCCAATTAATGATATAAACATGTTACACCCCGTGCCCGCTTAGACCAAAAATTAAAACTTTATACGAGGAAACATTTGACTTTTACGGACATCCTGTTACTCTTTTGAACATTTATAAAAATCCATGAATATTCAGACCTTGAGACTATTTTTAAATGAAACTAAACTCAAATACCTTTAAAATGACGAGTGGCACATCTTCTAACGACTTACGGTTTGTGAGATATGATTTTTAGAAAATCGATTAAAACCGAAAAAATCTGGAAAAGTACCATACGGCTGTATGGAAAATACCATACGGCTGTATGGTCATACAAACAGATTCTGAGAAAACACCATACAGCTGTATGGAAAAATACCATACGGCTGTATGGCCATACAACAAATTCTGAGAAGACACCATACGGCTGTATGGAAAATACCATACGGCCGTATGCTCTCTGACCTGCACTTTAGCTAACTTTTTACATTTGCATAATTTCCGAAAAACCAGTTCTATAACTCGAAACAACACCAAACCTTTCAGATTTACTTAGTATATCATTGAGCTCATTTTCATACAAAAACATTTATCATTTGACTCTCGAAAAACGTACTTTCACAATCACGGGTTTTGCCTCAAAACCCGTTTTGACCCATTTACACTACATATTACTTATACCACTTCATTCTCCCCACCAAACTTGACCATTATCATTACTTTAACATAATAAGCATGTTCCAAGGACACTTGACCCGTTTACAACCTAACCTGGGTATATTTACAACTAAACCAAATGCCCCATTAACTTTACTCATAAGCACTTAAAACACACTTTGACATACCAAAAGACTACCAATTCATTATACAACTCTTGGCATACAATTTGACTCTTGTCTACTTGTTACAAAATATTACTTGACTCACGGGGGTACAAACTTTACACATGAGCTTGGTATTCTCCCTAAGCTCCTAAACACATACTACCTTTGATCTTTCATAACCAAATCTTTAATCCCTATATCCAAGCCATCCATATAAACATGCCAACCTATAAAACGGTTAGACAACTAAACCGTAAGCACAAAGGCTTAGTAAGCAAAATGATCATCACATACCATTATACTTCATTAACATATAAGTATCATATACATAAAACACTTACTTTATGGGCTTACTACCCACATCTCAACTAACACAAGACATCAACATATACAATAACATCAACCCATCACATAAACCATATTCATCACATCACTTCAACATATCTCAAGTCCATCACATAAAACATACATAACACATATATGTTAGAAATCCATATAACACATGTCATCATCATTTTACTTAACTTAATCCAAGCTAAATAATATCAAGAACATCATCATCACCACTATCTTCCATTATCATCATCATTTTCAATTCATCAAAACCTAATAACATAATAATAATCAATAACATAAACAAGGGTTTACATAACCCATCAAACATACCCATCTTCCTTTCTACATCATCATATGATCATACCTTGATCATATGATGATTTCCCACTTTCCTCATAATCCATAACTTCACTAATCATCAAGATAGGTAAATACTTACTAGGGAAATCATGGCTAGGGCTCTACCTTCTTGATTAGCATCTTAAACCTTTCATAACTTTACCTTTCAAAATTCATCTTCTTCCCTCCTTTTCTTCTCTAAAAACCGGACCAACAAAGACCCAAGAATGATTTGGAGAATACTAGAATCTCCTGGATATATTTAGTTAGGTGGCAACTTTGGCCAATTGGAAAGATTGGTCCTTCTAGTCTCTTTTCTTTTACTTTGGCCACAAAACTTACTATAACACATATGGCATAAGACAAGCAAGCCCTTGAAGTCTATTCTCTTATTATTCTTGCCACATAATACTTTCCATAACTATACAATACATACTTTCACCATTAATTGACTTTCGGGTTTGACTATAACTTTACATTTATTGACTAGCCAATCACATAAGATCTTATCCATTTTCATCTAGGGTGGGGTCTATTTGTATTCCGAGAAACGGGTCCAACAATTCTACCCCCTTATTTAGATTTCGTCCTCGAAATCTCTTGTCTAATTCTAACCAAAACTTAGTCTCGCTTTACCCCCATTCTTAGCACTTCCCATTCTTTATCCCCTTTAGGTTGGAATGATCTAAGTGATCTTGCAATTCAAGGTCCACTATGTGCACATCATACCTTGAACTCATTCTATTTCTAGCTTAACTCCTCTAATCTTTCATTTCTTCTCAATCATTATGTCGTTCAAGACATAATCCTTGCCACTAATGCTTGTCATTTAACCATTTTTTACGCCGATCACATAACTTACTAACTCGTTCCATTCCAACTTTCCCGTCAAGGACTAGGGGTCACTTGAACATTACACACTCCTTCAACTTTTCATAAGTCATCATTTATTATCTCTCCACTTTTATTGCAACCTTACCCCTATCTCATTAAAATTTTTACTACACGTTACATTTGCCTTTACTTCTCTTTTCATAATTTTATAGAATCTTTAGCCCATATTAGCATTTATTAGCATTCTTTATTTCACATTACCTTCAATTCACATTGCAAACAACACATCATTTAAAACTTTAATCGTTTCAACTTACACTTTAACACCTAAATCATATACTTCACTCGACGTTTCCCACCTAGGGTCGTTATTCAACTCATTGTCTATCCACCTATCTTAACTCATAATGACTTCTAATCATCATAGACTCCCTTTTCTACCATTTCACCCTACTCATGCCATGTCGGGAACACATAAGCCCATTCATTCATACTTCCTCATTTACATGGAGAGGCGTCCCAAACGATGTAAATCAAAAAATACAAACTCATGTTTTGGTGATTTACGACTTCTTTATTCAAATGAAAAGGCGTCCCAATCCATTTAAATAAAGCAACCATAAACCATCCTACTTATACACTTCCGACATAACACTCGCACTACTATTACTTGCTTTAACTTTCAATATTTCATTTTCATTTTACATTTCACTCATCATTTAAACTTTTCCATTTTCTAGCTTGGATCCACTTTACTTTAACATTTTCCCCGAAGGGACTATTACACATGCCAAAGATGTAGGCAATCTTTGCCGGTGAAGGCAATACGTTTTATCCCGAAGGATCTTTAACACATCCCGAAGGATTCCTTAACATTCATTGACTTGGTCATCCCGAAGGATACCACCTTTAACATTCATCCCGGAGGATCATTAACATTCATCCCGAAGGATCTTTAAAATTCACACTTTATCACTTCCACATCATAGCATTGGATCCAACCTAATAACATTTTAACATACACACACTATCTCATCCATTTTATTTAGTTAACGCAAGCTCATAGAGCATATGAACCTGCTTATTATAATTACACATTTCTATGTGTTTTTCATCTTACATTTTAAATCCGCTTTAATCATTTTCACCTTCTTACTTTTACCCTTTAGTCTACCCGACTCTTTCCACTTTTAAGCCTTGCATAGGTTAGTTCTCATTCATTCATTAGCATCATTCACTCTTCTTGCACGTTATAAGACACTTACACATTCTTATCATGTTTTAGCCTTCACAACACATTCATTACACTTAACTCATCACATTTTCATTCTTACACCTTAACTTATCTCTTTAATTATATTTGCATTTCAAGCAACATCGTTCTATCTCATCTTTTACATATCCTCTCACTTTAATCCCATTCTATAACTTTTATATTATTAAATATTTAGCAACAAACACGTCAAGTCATTCTCTCTTTCATTACCTCACACCATAACATCGTTATCATTATTACACATTCATGTACATACTCATCTCATTCTTTCTTACATTCTTAACTCATCGCATTCTTATTCTCATACCTTAACTCATCTCATCTTAGTTATTTATGCACTTAAGCAATATCGTTCAATACCGTCATACTTCAATCTCATTCTATACTTTCACTATTATTAAACATTTAACAATCAAAGCATCAAATGCAACAATGCCCTTATCACATACTATAACACAATTATCATTATTACACATTCATACGTAAGCATCACCCACTTTAACTCATTAATAGGCCATCTCTAATACCACTTCACCATTCTATTTACGTTTCATTACCACTACTCTAACATACATTCACATACTCACAATCTAAACACCGGCACCATCCAAAGTGCACGGCCAACTAATCATTTAAAACGCTTCAAGTACTTCACGGACTTACATCACATAAACATTAAAACATTCAAAACACATTCATCAAACTTACTAACTTAAGTTCACATGACACATAACACATTCCTTCTTCTAGCATAACATTTACTTTCCGCATTCTTCCACCTACGTTCAACGCTTCTACGAGTGGTTTAAGTCTAGGTAATCCTAAAGAAAACCTAATTCACTTAAACCGAAGCTCTGATACCAAGTTGTTACACCCCGTGCCCGCTTAGACCAAAAATTAAAACTTTATACGAGGAAACGCTTGACTTTTACGGACATCCTGTTACTCTTTTGACCATTGATGAAGCGAAAAGTGTACCGCTTTTAGGGGGTCATTTAAGCCCTAAATCGTATTTATTTGATCAAATATTGCCCTAAATCGCTCCTTTTTTCATTTTAGGTACTTTGGACAAGAAATCTGGAAAAGGAAGCATTTTGGACGTTTTTGGAGCATAATAGTGAAGAAAACGGCAAAGTCTAAAAATTGTGCTGGAAAGTACCTTTGACGGCGTCAAGTATTACTCTTGACGGCGTCATGGCTTGGCAAAAGTGGTGGATATGAAAATTACTCATGATAAGCCAGAGAAATTTGCATGGGAATTCTGACGGCGTCACCCTTTAAGGTGATCAAGGTCGTCACGGTTTAAATTAAAGGGGGACGGCGTCACGCCTAATTCTGACGGCGTCAAGCCTTGATAAGCTAGAGCGGATTTTGGAGAGCTAAAGAGGGACGGCGTCAAGAAGGCCATCCGGGAACCCTAAAAGCGGTGAGGTGACGGCGTCACACTCCATAACGTGACGCCGTCAGATCTATTTCTCTATATATAGTTTTGCAATTTTTTGTCATTAGTGTGGAATTTTGGGGTGGAACTTTGTGTGTAAAAACCCTAAGACGATTTTAGCAGCTTTTTCAAGGCTTTTTGCCTTGAGATCTTCCATGTTACATTGAAGATAAGTTATCAATTAATCATTCAATATGTCTATGTGTTGTTTGATTCTATCTTGTTCTTGTCTTTTGTTTAACATGCAAGGCTAGGTTTTCTTTGTGTTTGCTTAGATCTAATGAAACCTAACTATTGATTATTGGTTATTAGTGTGTTATTAATTGTATTGGATGATTGTTTATCGATGTTAGGCTTAAGAAAACTGGCTAACCTCCTATTCGGTAACTTGCTTGAACGTCTTAAGAAACATGAACCAATGCGTACTAAGGTTTTTATGGTTGTATTTAATGCATGAGCGAATTCTAGTGATCCCATGTTAGGCGCTTCTTAGCCGGCTCGACATAGGAGTGAAGTAGGAGCTTGTAGAGTTGGGGAAGTACGTACGCCACCCCACGATTGGTATTAAGGAATACACACGTCATCCACGCAATTAATACACACTAATCAACCGGTAAAAGATAGTTAGGGAGTAAGGAAATCTAAGTAAACACATTTCTCTCCATATTAGTCCACCACACTTTTCATTTTCAGTTATTTATTTTATTTGCATTTGTAGTTATTTGGGTTAGTTGACTAGCAACTAATTCCGCCCACTCCTTCAAACCCGAGATTTTACTTGCTTTCATAAAAATATAAAAATACAAAAATAATCTTCTCTCACCCTTAGACCTAATTAGAGTAGTTTTTCATACCTAACGAACACTATTCCCTGTGGAGAACGATCAATCCCCCGTACTTACCACTACACTATACTACATCGGTCAGGTTGTAACCACTGTGAAAAAATCCCTCATTTAAATAAACTATCTCTCGGAATACTTATCCTTTTTCCACGTAGAATTTTTTTTTTCTTGATTGTAACTATTATCTTATGTGACGGAGATCACATCCCGAATAACCGTGCTTGCAACCCAACCTTAACTGATAATAGTTTTATGAAACCCTAAACTACCATAACAACATTTATGAACAACAAAACCCTAGAAATACTAAAATACAATTTATCTGATTAATGTACAAGTACCTAAAGCCTAGAAACCCTAATTCCATAATAACTCCCGGTAAAATCCTAATTTCAAATAATTATGATTTTATGTACAAAACTCACAAAACCTAATTTATTTATATAAGATTTTTATAAAATATAAATGTACAAGTCATTTAAAGTCAATGTACAAGTCTTTTATGCATGAAATCATTTAATTACAAAATCCTTATTAAAACCTTAATTATATTTATTTTAAAAGCATGATTTACAAACCATACATGCATAATCCTTAAAGATTAATTTTTCTAAACGCATTAAATATTTTTACAAGTCTTTAAACCTAATGTACAAGTACCTAATGCACAAAATCCTAAAATTTCATTTATATACATTTTCAACATAATAAAAATGACATAAAAATTATATAACTTAGGGAATTATTAAAAATATAAATTCTAAATTTCTAAACCTTAATTACAACTCTATAAAGCATATAGTACAATCATTCAATGCATAAAACTTAAGATCCCATACTTCTACCCTTAATAAAACCTATCCATAATTAACATAGCATAATTAAGTGTTAAAAATATAATTTTTATCCTAGTACTATCTTATCAAACACATGTTACAACATTTTAAAAACAAAATAGTTTCTTTTCATCTCTATAAAATTCGGCACACTATATATATATAGATATAAACCCTAAGTATTTTCTATTTAAATACATCCTAACAACTAAATTAGTTAAACCTTAAAACCCTAAGTAATACAACCCAACATAGCCCTAAGTACTACTCTTTAAACCTAATGTACCACCACCCAAAACCTATCCGGTCCCATACAAATTCCCTAGTCGAATTCCAATCCAAAAACCCTAACTAAGTTTACTTCTAAACATCACTTACACTAAATACACCTCCTCCATAGTAACCCATGGCAGAAAATCAAACACATTCCCCCTCCTCTAGAAGGTGTGCACTTTTATGATTTAAAAATAAACCACATCACCCCTTCAAGCTATACCCTATGCCTTCCCCCCTCCTCACCATAAACCTCTTCTAACAGCCACATCTCCATATTCTAGACCACAACTCTTGAAAACCCTAATTCCCTTTTCTTCCTATAAATACCTATATCAAGTGTTTTACTTCCCCTCATTCCATATCACACGCCACATATCAAAAACAGCTTCCTTTCCACATTTTCCTGATCCAGAACCCAAATATGATCCAAACAAAAACCCTAGGAAGTCCAGATGAGGAGCTAAGCAACTAGTGTTCCAGAAACTCACCTATTCGATCAATAAACCCTAGTCGACAAAACCCTAAGTAAGTTATCTAAACTCTTTTAATTCAGTTTACTTTACTTATTATAACTTTAAAATATTAAAACATAACATCTAAAATGAAATAAGATCAAAAACATTGAGTTTCCTTTTCTTTTCAAACCTTCTGTTCTATCAGTAAACCAAAAACCCTCTAGATGTTTGAATTTTTGTTAAAGCAAAACAAAGATACGTAAAACATGTTGTAATACACCAAATATAATCATATCCTATGTGAAAACTTTGTTAGAAAACCTTTAAAAACCTAAAAACCCGATCAGTTATTTTTTTCTGAGTTTTAGTCGAGTAAAACTAGTCTTAATCGCCTAACTTTTGACCTAAAAACCGACCAATAAATGATCTGCATAAAATCTGATTTTTTTCTATTTAGAAAGATCATCTAGCTAGCTTCAACTAGGAAAAAGAATCAACAAAAATGATCAATTATTCAATGAGATATCGAGTCTTGAAGTTTGTTAAAAATCGCTACTCATGAAAAGTAAATCATCAGTTATTTGTTTTTCTGTTTTGCTCGACCAAGTGCCTAACTTTTGATCTAAAAACCAACCATCAAACGACCATGATAAATTTTGATTTTTGGCATGATTAAAGATCACCCAGCAAACGAAATTTAGGAAAAAGAATTATTAAAAATGATTGATCGAGTTAAAAGATATTGAGATCCCAAAAGTGTCTTTGTCGCTGGAAAAACCAAAGCCCAAAATCCTATTATCAGTTTTATTAAAACTCAACCCCACAATCCAACTTTTGATCTGTTTTTCGAACCCCACATGACCTTTAAAAATTCTGTATTTTCTACATATAAAAGATCATCTAGCAGACTTAATTTAGAAGAAAGAATTTCGAAAAATAGTTAAGATTTGAAAAGTTATCAAACACTAAAGATTGTCCTAAATCGCTAAAACTAGACTTAGCATTTCCAGTTAAATATTTTCAGTTCTGGTCGACCAAGACCTAAGTTTAGGCACTATTTTCGACCCCTATTTGATCACTAGAAATTCTGAGTTTTTGGCATATTAGAGTTCACATAGTTAACTTATTTTAGAAAGAAAAATCACTAAAAATGATCAATCGAGTAGCAAGTTATCTGCATCCAAAGTTTGTTCCAACGCTAGTCTTAAAAACCTATTTACCAGATTTTTAAACTCATGTCTCATTTTCATTTTACCTAGTCGACTTTGACCAAACTTTTCGACCATCAAATGATTTTCATAAAATATGAAACTTGACCCATTTAACGACGACCTGGCTAACTTTTCATAGGAACAAAGAGCATGAAAAATGATTTAATATTCACTGAGTTAATTGATTTTAAAACTCTAGCCATATTACTAGTTCATAAGTATTAAATTTTAATTATAGAGTTTTATTAGGCCATTTATGTAAATAGTTCAAAGTTAATTTAATCAAAGATCATTTTTGTAAATAACATATAAAAAGGATAGAAATTGTCATTTTTAAAACTTAAGGGTAGAAACTGTCATTTTCCAAAAGTTCGGGGTATAAACTGTCATTTGACCAAACCTTAGGGATTAAAGAGTAACTTTTCGTAACTAATAATTTTATCATTTTTACTTTTATTTTCCGAGCTAATAATCGTAATACATTTATTTTATTTACGAACCAACGAACATAGGATATAATAAACGAATAAACAAACATAAGAACAAAAGAAGTAAATAACGAAACGAAACGAATAAAAGAATTATAATCATCAGAAATGGTTACTAAATATTGACATAACAACCCAGGTTGCAAGCCGGAGACGTTTATCAACTTTGTTTAGCTTTTGTTTTCCATCCAGACTGCTCAGGTGAGTTTATAGTCCCACTTTTCTTACTTACGTGTTTTCCAAATATGTGGGGAGATACATGCTATTAAATCGAACACGAGTATTTTCCTGATTGTTATTGCACTAGGCTAACTGTTCGTTATTATTGAGATTGAATTATTTATTTAAAAGACCCTCATATCATGCACCATTAGTCACCTGCTGGGTGAGCGCGAATATGTGAATAGATCTATTGGCCTGACGACCCATTTGTTCTAACCGGATGGATATCTTCGTGGTAGCCGGTTAGGCAGATGCATTATATTTGATATCTTTAACTCGGGGGCGAGACCACTCTCATTTCAATCATGTTTGTGGAACCTGGAAACTGTTAACGCATTGCGTGTCATGAGGTTTAGTGCAATATTATTGAATTACGATATAACTGATTTCTCATATTTTGGCTTGTGTTCAATCTGATTATAAATTTAAACACTATAGATTCACTCAACCTTTGTGTTGACTTTTTAAGCATGTTTATCTCAGGTAACTAGGAGTATGGCGATGGCACGAAGTGGCTGTGGACTTTCTTTTTACAAGAGTGTCCACTTTGTTATCATTCAATGAATAATGTAATTTTTATCATGTATTTCTGAACCTCCCTCTGGGACCTATCTTATGTACTCTGATATTAAATAAATGAATGATAACAATTTTTATTTAAAAACGTCTCTTTTCGAGTCGTTTTCTATTTCCATGACTGTGAACCATGAAGTAGCACCCCAAGCTTATATTCCGCTGCGTAATCCGAAAATGGGGGTGTTACACAGGTACACTGCCTGGTGGGGTTGTAAGCCTCTTGAGATCCCTTGAGAGGTAAAACCTGTTGTAAGGTCGCAAAACCACGCATCAACCATTTATAAAAATCCATGAACATTCAGACCTTGAGACTATTTTTAAATGAAACTAAACTCAAATACCTTTAAAAGAACGGGTGGCACATCTTCTAACGACTTACGGTTTGTGAGATATGATTTTTAGAAAATCGATTAAAACCGACAAAATCTGGAAAAGTACCATACAGCTCTATGGAAAATACCATATGGCTGTATGGAAAATACCATACGGCTGTATGGTCATACAAACAGATTCTGAGAAAACACCATACAGCTATATGGAAAAATACCATACGGTTGTATGGCCATACAACGGATTCTGAGAAGACACCATACGGCTGTATGGAAAATACCATACGGCCGTATGCTCTCTGACCTGCACTTAGCTAACTTTTTACATTTGCATAATTTCCGGAAAACAACTTCTATAAATCGAAACAACACCAAACCTTCCAGATTTACTTAGTATATCATTGAGCTCATTTTCATACAAAAACATTTATCGTTTGACTCTCGGAAAACGTACTTTCACAATCACGGGTTTTGCCCCAAAACCCGTTTTGACCCATTTTCACTACATATTACTTATACCATTTCATTCTCCCAACCAAACTTGACCATTATCATTACTTTAATATAATAAGCATGTTCCAAGGACACTTGACCCGTTTACAACCCAACATGGATATACTTATAACTAAACCAAACGCCCCTTTAACTTTACTCATAAGCACTTAAAACACACTTTGACATACCAAAAGACTACCAATTCATTATACAACTCTTGGCATACAATTTGACTCTTGTCTACTCATTACAATATATTACTTGACTCACGGGGGTACAAACTTTACACATGAGCTCGGTATTCTCCCTAAGCTCCTAAACACATACTACCTTTGATCTTGCATAACCAAATCTTTAATCCCTATATCCAAGCCATCCATATAAACATGCCAACCTACAAAACGGTTAGAAAACTAAACCGTAAGCACAAAGGCTTAGTAAGCAAAATTATCATCACATACCATTATACTTCATTAACATATAAGTATCATATACATAAAACACTTACTTTACGGGCTTACTACCCACATCTTAACTAACATAAGACATCAACATATACAATAACATCAACCTATCACATAAACCATATTCATCACATCACTTTAACATATCTCAAGTTCGTAATGCTTGACATAAAACATACATAACCCATATATGTTAGAAACCTAATATCATAATCATAATCAATAACATAAACAAGGGTTAACATAATCCGTCAAACATACCCATCTTCCTTTCTACATCATCATATGATCATATCTTGATCATAAGATGATTTCCCACTTTCCTCATAATCCATAACTTCACTAATCATCAAGATAGGTAAATACTTACTAGGGAAATCATGGATAGGGCTCTACCTTCTTTATTAGCATCTTAAACCTTTCATAACTTTACCTTCCAAAATTCATCTTCTTCCCTCCTTTTCTTCTCTAATAACCGGACCAACAAAGACCCAAGAATGATATGGAGAATACTAGAATCTCTTGGATATATTTAGTTAGGTGGTAACTTTGGCCAATTGGCAAGATTGGTCCTTCTGGTCTCTTTTCTTTTACTTTGGCCACAAAACTTACTATAACACCAATGGCATAAGACAAGCAAGCCCTTGAAGTCTATTCTCTTATGATTCTAGCCCCATAATACTTTCCATAACTATAAAATACATACTTTCACCATTAATTGACTTTCGGGTTTGACTATAACTTTACGTTTATTGACTAGCCAATCACATAAGATCTTATCCATTTTCATCTAGGGTGGGGCCTATTTGTATTCCGGGAAACGGGTCTAACAAAACATTTCCCTCAAAATCTCTTGTTTCGTTTTATACAACAAGGATTTGCTCAGCCAAGTACTTTACAAATTTCAATGTCGAAGGATGAAGCAGGACACATGTCTTGTATACAAATAACATCCATTACAATTCACATTAACTTTCCTATAAAGTCTTAGGGTATTCTAAGCCCATTGCAACTTAAGGATAAAGACGGAGTGGGTCACGACCCTCTGTCGCAGTCAAATTATACGATTGCTGAAAATCTTGGTCCAAAATACACACAATAAGGTCATAACCTTAGGTTGTATATTTACGTTTATACATAAGTATAAGAGAAGACAAGCATGATATCAAAAGAGGGACATTATCCCTTGATTGGCATTCAAATGGCTAGAAATAGTCATAGCCAACATTAAACATCATAATAATTGTCTAAAGTCTGGGTCGAAGCCCAGAAACACAAAAGATAAATTGTTCAAAGAGATAGGCACAAGCCTAATAAAGCATCATAAGAAATTGTTTAAAAAGGGTACATGCCACCCTTAAGAACAAATTACTGCCAACATGGCAGCCTTCATGCATTCTTTGAGGAATTTGGATCCTCTTGGTGTGATGGAGACGGAGGCTTCAAGGATGCGGTTTTCTTGGTTGGAGATGGAGGCTGAATTTTCCTCGGCTTCTTGGACAGGAGATCTTCTATTGTAGCTAAGGGGTCCTTGGTTGCTTCGGCGAGGAAAGGGTACTCTGCTGTAGTGTACGCGTTGCCTGCATCGTTATATTCTTGCTCGGACGTTGGGCGGTAGTAAGGTACCTCCGACAAGACCACCGGTTTCTTGGTCTCGGCAATCTCCTCCAGCGTCGTGCATTTACCATAGAATATGGCCACGTTCACTAGCTTTCCCACTATCTCCCCCACCTCATCACTGTGGTATAACTCCATCGCAACATAAGGAACAACCTTCGAGACCACCTCAGCCCTATCTTTCTTCAAGCTCTTGCATTCGAGTTTTAACCCGTCCATCTCCTGACAAAGTTTGATCTCCCGCTCTACCAACCTAGCCCTCTCGGTTTCCAGACCAGTACATTTAGACTCAAGTGCAGCAACTTGTGTCTTATACCCCGACATCTTCGCCTCCTCTACCTTCAGACTACCACACTATGCCTCAGACTTCTTCAATTGCTCCTTAAGGTTGTCATTCTTGGCCCGAAGGGCCTCATACCAGGGATTCTCGAAGTCCAACATGGCCGCATCACACTTGGCCTCTAGTTCTGCATACTGACTTTCCCTCTTTTTCTCCCTAGCAACAATCACAGTTACTTCTTCCTTGGCATCCTTCACCATATTAATCAACTCCCTTGTACGGGTGTTGAGATGATTGTCCAGCATGGCTTGTCTTGTATAGCTCTTGTCGTGCAAGTCACAGAGCTTTTCAATGGACATGTCACTCAAAGTTCTCCTTCAGGGAGCAGGAGTGATATTCTCAACCATTAAGTGGCAGGTGAGGGCATTTGGTAGTTCCTTGGTGTTCGGTAACCCTACATAAAAAATATCAATCGGATACGGAGCACATTATTGTTGTTCACAGATACAGATGGAGACCCAACTCTGTAGCTTACATCTTGTGGGTCCTTCGGGATGAAGCTAACCTCCTTTGCACCTCCTGACACAACAAAGTTTCTGAATGCCATTCCTGCAACAACAAAAGAAAATAGATAAATATCAGCAGATACGTTATTTGTTTTATTTAAATGGGATTGTACATACTTTGTCCTTCACAAACTATCTCAGGCTTTGACGGAGACCCCTCCTAACGGTCCATAATGCCCGCCATAAACAAGATTGGCTCAAGGAATGTTTACACATCGACTGGATGACGTGCAAGATGCTGGTACATAGGACTGCTTCTTATATCATAAGGTAATGGGTCATTGAATCTTTTTTCATCAAACATATATGCTGCATCTAACAAAGCTGGATACTCAAAAGGCATGATTGTGTTCTCAACATAGAAAAAAATGTTGTTTCCAATTTTTGATATTTGAAAAAGGTTTGGTCACTAGGTGGGGCACATCATGTTCACCTCTCTTAGCAATGGTTATCCAATCCCCACCAGGATATAGGTTAACAAAGTCCCTAAGCACAGTTAATGTGGGCTCATAACCGTATGCTTTGAACATGACAATGTTGGTGGTTAATTTGGCAAGGCCAAAGGGATTTAACCTAGAAATGTGAACTTTGTAGTATTGCAAAAACTCCAAAATTAATGGATGAATGGGTATCCTAAAGTTTGACTGAATAAATGCATGCACGTATAAGCCCACATACCATGTGGGAGCATCAAAAATATTTTGATTTTTGCTTGGAAGCATGATTTTGAACTCTTTGGGTATAGGGTAATCACGAAGAAAGTCAGATAAGGCTTCTTTTGACAAAGTAAATTTTTGTTGCCTAATGATCCTTTTTGTTGCCATACTCATATCGCAATAACAAGATCAAGAAATCAAAGAAGGAGGATGGAAAATTGCCTTTAAGCTCAACGGACGCACAAAACAAAAACAATTAAGGTGTTTGTGTATTTTGGGCGGAAGGTAAAAATGGGCTAGGGTTTACCTACATAACCATAAAACACCTCAAAGTACATGTATAACAACGAATAACAATGCAATAATGCGTAATTAACATGCTATGAGGTGTATGTAAAATACACCGATCAAACCTCCCTAACTTAACCCTTACTCGTCCCGAGGAAGAAATCTACTTTATCTTAGCATGTTAATTACATAGTTTTTAATCATACCATTGAAATTCTATCAAAAATATCAAATTTAACCTAGTAAACTAATAACCGTCCTATGTGACCAATAATCCAAAATGATTACCAATATTTTTGTCCTTCTTAAACACTTAACATAACCGTTCCCATTGGTTCCATTTACTTTATGTTTCATATAATTAACCATGTGCCCAACATACTTTGTACACCCTATAATCAATCTAAACACATATCCAAAACAAGAGGTGAGAATATATTATACCGTTTATAATACCGGAGTTTTTATACCATAGGAGCAAACTTTTTAAGAGCACATAAGCCATCATACATTAACTTACATATTTTCACTTTTTACTCAGTTTTTACACACGAATTTTAATTCATATTTCAAGCATTCCTGCTCATAACATACATAAGCTCTTTTTTTAGCCATCCGGAACCGTTTCTTATACAAGTCAGCCCGAATGCTTAATACACTCCTTTTAAGGTTGATATAAAGACCAATCATTCGGAAGTATGAATATCTATCCTATAGGTGTATACTAAGACACATCGGAACACGGGAACCGGTTAATTTAGTCCATTTTAATTAAATGGGAACAATTATGCTTCCTGCCTACTGGTATATCATATGATGGAGTTATCTACCACATAGTCTAATTAATCAATGCACTAACTTAAACTGACCTTTCTAATTTCATTAACAACAATATGAGGATTGGGTTATTTCACATAAAATTGTCTCAGTTAAGTGCAATGTTATCCATCATTAGAATTGGTGTCTGACCCATGCTAACAACTAAAATATCACCTTGTGCGGGTGACGAATCAGATAGGCAAGCCCAGCATATGACCACCACCAATAATTATGACAGTTCTCCAACTTTTTTCTATGGCCACCGTGCGAAGGTGACAAGCCAGATAAGATCAATTTAAGTGTCTTAACCCAACTATTAAATTATTATATTTCATATTGTATTATTTTAACTTCCTTCCCGTTCTAAGCAAGAGTAAGTAGGGAAATTCAATCGGGTATGGTTTAATCATCTACTAATTATACATATGCCTAACTACATGCAAACCATCAAATCAATTTTATAACCAAATTATACAACGGAATCGGGTGCACCTTATAATCATGGACGGATCTTCTAGTTTGCTCCAATAAATCATCCATAAGCTAATCTTCAGAATCTGCAAACACTCAACAAATATATGTAGAAGAAACTTCCACATTCAATTAGTACAAAACTCTTATAATGTGATTTCAATTTATTATTTTTTTATTTTTCCAAAAATCACATTTTGACCCATTTTTAACTATAATTTCACACAAAAACATGTAACACATGTGACACCCTCCCCAACTTAAAGCATTGCATTGTCCCTAATGCAAAAACTTTAAGTTGAAATTTTGGTTAAAAATCACTTTGAAAAACTCACACAACACAATGCCCTAACTCACTTTCGTAGGAATCACGGTTGCATTTAGCGTATGCAACAAGCCAAACCACTCGGTAGCCCGAGTGGGCGAGTTTAGATTCGTGAGGGTTTGTAGTGAAAACACCCATAAAGTTTTTAACACACACAAAAATAAGAAAATAAAAAGAAACATAAATTAAAAAGAACACACGCTAACTACAACCTACGGGTTGCCTCCCGCAAAGCGCTAAGTTTACCATCGTCAGCCCGACAATACCTAATATTAGTTTCACGGTGGTATGATGGAACATTTACAAAACGAGTTACCTAGACGCAATGAAACTTTACGGGTCCATGCCATATCCCTCTTTTCAAACACTTTATGAATATTAGTTTCCCTTATGCAGAATAAGTGTTTATGCTTTGAAACCCATATTCATCTTTTCCTTTCCCTTCGGCTAGATGCACTACGAACCTGTTTCACACGGGCCTTCTTGCTTGCATCCTTAATCAACTTACCACAATTTGGCACTCCATGAAACTTCTCCTCTTCTTTGCGCAGGGGTTCTCTCAATTTACGAACTCCTACTCGTGCTTTCCTATGAACTTGCTAAAGAATAATATGAAGGAGTGCCCTGTTATAGTTCTTATTACACCACGCAACAACATAATGATTTTCTGTTAGTAATAACCTTGCTTGTTCTTTCCCCTTTGTATAAGTTGAGTCACCCATACCAAATTTCTTGATTAATACTTGAGGCACATGTGGTGGGTTTGGGTCGATACGGGGGCTCTCGACTTCTTCCTCATTTTGATATTGTTGTTTTTTCAATGAATTTGAACACTCATATTCATATAGCGAAGGAGCGAACAAGTCCTCATCTTCTTTTGATTTTGTATCATCAATTGATGAAAGTGTTGGTTCATTTAAAGTTGGGAGATAAGGTGTGGTATTAGTCTCCACAACTCCCTTCCCAACTTTAGAAGGAAATTATTCTTCACTATCATCTTTAACCGGAAAAATGAGATCATCGAATGAATTGTTATGAGCATCAGTATTATATTCATCTTCTTCATCTTCATCTTCATCATCAAAATCAAACATGGTGACGCCTTGAGATTCATATGTTTCTTGCCTATTAAATTCATCTGCCAACGGATCCACATGTGTCTCAAGAGCCGCAATACTAGCGTATCTTTGATTTGCCTCTCTGTTGGATTTTATCATTGAAATGAGCTTATCCAATTTTTGGTCAAGATACGAGAGATGGTTATCACCTTGTCCTTGGCCTTGATGATCATATTGTTGAGTCGGTCTCTGTGGTTGATCGAAGAAACCAGAGCTCCATATGAAGGATGGTAATATTGACCAAAATATTCCCCTCGATACCTCGTGTAATCTTCCATCTCAATATTGTAATTAGCATGATATGTGTTATGCTCATAATCATCATATTGAGATTGATAGTCATATGTCTCAAGTACTCGCTCCTTCCTACTTGCTTTCTCCACCGGACAATTTTCATAAGAATGAAATGGATTCCCACAAGTCCAGCATGAATCCATAGAAGCTCTAGGTTAAACAAATGATGAAACTGACCATGCGAGATTACCTAGAAATCTCGGGATCGTAAATTAATGGTGATGCACGTCCTGATCTACGCGTGCGCATATAATTACCTGCACACTCACAACCAACAAAACAAGAGAAAAAGAAAATCTTTTTGTATTTTTTATTTTAAAACTATTAACAAAAACTTAAACCAAAAGCGCACTCACTCCCCAGCAGCGATGCCAAAAATTTGACCGATGTCATTGTACCGATAAAAAATAAACCTAATTACCTTATACTAGATAGGGCAAGCGGGTATCGTATCCACGAGGAGTATGTGGTTTTAATTTAAGTTTTGGGGTGATCACTGATCAATAAAAGTTGTGGTTTTGAAAACTTAATAACTAATATACCAATTAAGCTAATGATTAAACTAGAAAGTGAATAAGCGACAAAAAGTAAATAAGCAATTAAAAATTAAAGAAGCAAATAAAAATAAGATTCGTAAACAGTTGAGCGAAAGACAATCCCTCCCGGCTCCGGATATATTGATATGAACAAGTTACGAATTATTACTAATGGTTGCCTTAAACTGCATAGACATAGTTTGTATTAATTGAAAAAGATAATTTTGGAAAAAAGTTATGTTCACCACATGAATCATTTTAATCCTTAAACTAGTTAGACTCGGCACGACTCATTGACTAGCAATAACATGTCTTATAATAACCCTATCAATTAATTTTCTAATTACTCAAATGAGAAATTATGGGTACAAATTATTTTTATCATACAACCGTCTTAACCCCTATACTAATTAGGCTCGGCACAATCGTTGACCCGCAATAATATGTCTCACAATAATTCAATCAAATAATTATACTAAAACATTAAAATCAAATAAATGATATGCATTAAAATTATATGAATTAATATTTGACAAACAAAATAAAATCCGTAAACATGATCAAACTAAATATATCTTTTACCGGAAGAGATTACAAATATATCTCTTTCTCCAAAGGAGATTAATCTTTTCGAATGGTCGAATGTGATAATCCCAAAAGGCAGCTCGATCTTTTCTTTTGAATGATATCTTTCTATTCTCCGGTCTCGAATGGGTATAAAAAATGAATGGCGGTAGAGAATTTTTTTTTTTTTTTTTCTTTTTTTTTTTTTTTTTTTTTTTGCCAATGATGTATGTGGTATGCCCTCTTTTGTGTCCTCTATCGAATATATGTATATAAAAAGGATTTTCACCATAAACCTCAATATTTGTCACTTGTACGCATATGGCCTCTAAGTTGTGCTACTTTTCACTTTCGGTCCATGCTTTCTTACCTTCAATAATTCATGAACAAAACACATAAATATGTTTAAACTTTAATTTGTTCTAACACTTTCAGCCCTTATCGTATTTTAAGCTTGTAATATCACAACTTTAACTTCTTTATGCGCCAAACCTACATAATCATAAAACACCTCAAAGTACATGTATAACAACGAATAATAATGCAATAATGCGTAATTATCATGCTATGAGGTGTATGTAAAATACACCAATCACCGAACATCAGAAACCGTCTAGTATTCTACAACAACCTGAGATCCCTGTATGGAAATGGAAACAGATTACCATGGATTTCATCACTAAACTTCCAAGAACTTCAACCGGTTTCGACGCCATTTGGGTTATAGTCGATCGATTAAACAAGTCTGCACACTTTCTACCCATCAAAGAGAACTACAGTATGGACAGTTGACTAAACTCTACGTTATGGAAGTAGTCTCGAGGCACGGCAGGCCAATATCTACCATATCTGATCGAGACAGCAGATTCACTTCCAACTTTTGGTGATCACTTCAGGATGCCTTTGGTACAAATATCGACATGAGTACCGCCTGCCATCCACAGACCGATGGTCAAAGTGAAAGGACCATATAAACCTTAGAAGATATGCTCCGAGCTTGCTTGATTGACTTTGGAAATGGGTGGTATACCCATTTGCCTTTGATTGAGTTTTCGTACAACAACAGTTACCATGCGAGTAATAAGGCTGCACCGTTTGAAGCACTATATGGACGAAATTGCTGATCACCTATTCGTTGGGCCGAAGTAGGACTAGCATTACTACCCCCATCACATAATCCGTACCCCTTTTCAAATTCCTAGGGCTACTAAGAGGACTGACTCTAGGATTTAGAGTGGGTTTATCACTTACAGGAACATGGATATCACCAATATTAACATAATCATTTTTAGGCTCATCATTACTAGGCAAATTATCAGTAGGCTTACTAACATGATTACCAACATTAGACTTACAATTGTTATCAAACACATTTGGAACACTACTTACCATACATTCTCTACCATCATTATGAAATTCCCTTTCAGACTCAGAATCACCACAACTCCTAGAATCAACAGAGTGAGCATTAAAACTTGAAGCAAAATCACCATCAAATTCATCCTTAGCTACACTATTCCCTTCATCAAACTCAACCCCTTCTATACCTTCAATTATAACACCCGATAATTTTCCAAACGTATTTTACTAGCTAAGTATTTACTTTTGCATCTCCTTAGCATTTAAACTTTTTTCGAACATATTTGAACTTGAGAAATAGAGGATATCTTGTTAAACGTGAACATTGTTCACCAATCTAGCCAGCACAACCTAGAATACTTAAAACTATTTGATTTATTGTTTTAAATTAAATCCGCATTTTTATCAGAAAAATCGTTTCGAACACAATGGCAAAAACGTCGTATCTTAAAATGGATTTTTGCTATGTCAAATGGGTTCCACAGTGTTATTTCTAAAAGAATTTAGAATTTACAAATCCTACCCCGCGTCCTAATTTACCCCGCCGCCCCTTTCTTTTTCGGATGGTACAAGTTTGGCCCCTCGTGGGGGTATATAAGCTTACTAGGGTTTCTCTCTCCCTCATTAATACACCCCACTCACCGGATTTATAACTCCGGTGCCGCACCCTCTTTTTCGGCCAACTTCCGGCCACTAACAAAACTTCACCGCCACTTAGATCTCGAGTCCCACATTGTTTCTGGAGAAGATCGGAGCAAGAGGAAGACGTTTGGTTCGTTATCGGAGCTCGCCGCCGCTACACCGCCGTCACCACCGCACCACCACCACTTGTCGTCGTCTTCCCCACTTCACCTCCCGCGTTTGGTAAACTCACACGCCGCCTTTTCATCATTTCTTTTATTTTGAATACCTTAATCGGTATAAACCTAAGCCCTAACATTTTACAACTAAAACTAATCTAAAACCTATGTTTTCTTACTAAAAACGTGTAGATCTAAACTTTCTAAACCCTAACTCGCTCGACTCGTCGCCAAGTTGTGTGACTCGTTCAAGTCAACTCATGAGTTGAGTTGACTTGGAGCGTTTTCTTGTTTATTTTGTATTTGTTTGCTTTGTTTAAGCTTATTTTGTTATTCTTGTAGCTCGGTTTGGAGTTTGGATGGATTTGGTTTTGTGTTTGGGTTAGCCGAGAGCCCTAAGGCTCGAATAGGTTAGCGTATTATGGTTTGCATTTGGTTGAGTCTTTGTTGGTTTTGTTGTAATAATGGGCGAGCCGAGACTCAAGGGTGTCACGGCCAAGGTGTCGGTTTGGTTTGTCGAGTCGTATAATGGATTTGGTTGTCGAGTAGAGTGAGCTGTAACTCAAGGAGAGTCACAACTCGTGAGTTTTGATGTTAGCCGAGACCATGGAAGTGGTTTAGTCAAGAGTGAGTCAAGCTATGACTCGTGGGGGTCATGGTTATGTCGTGGTCTTAATAACCGAGGCCTCGACCTTGTTGACATATTTTGGTACGAGCCGTGGCTCAAGGGAGCACGGGCTCAAGTTGTTAGTCGTGTCGTGACCGAGGTTAGAAAACCTCGAGAGTGTGTCGAGTTAGTTTGGACTTGGATAAGTCTTAATGGGCCTCATGGACTACATAAGCCTACGTGAGGCAAGTATTAGTAGCTTTGGGCCTTATAGCCCAAAGTGATTCCATGAGTTGTGTGAGTAAGTTTTGGGCAGAAGCCCAATACACTTGGGATATTTTATTTTGTTTTCTTTTATTTGTTTTAGCAATTTATTTCAATTCCGTTACTAATTTATATCGTTTTGTGTTGTCAATGGTGTTTCGGATACTATTCGAATAACTTGGGATATGATATGGATTTGGATATGGATATTGTAGCAAACCTATGCTTGGATGAGATTATTGGATTTGGACGTTATTGGATTTACGGTATTAGCCGAAGGACTTATGGACAATTTTGTACTTGAGACGGAATAGTATGTTAGACTCAAAAGAGCTTAACATATTAGGACCCGAACAGACACAAAATGGTCGATAAACTTGACACTAATATACACGCGAATGATAATGACTAAATATATATTTAAAACTTGTAAAATATGACAATTAAAATGGGTTT
The DNA here is from genome assembly GCA_021014915.2 of Artemisia tridentata subsp. tridentata. Taxonomy (NCBI): domain Eukaryota; kingdom Viridiplantae; phylum Streptophyta; class Magnoliopsida; order Asterales; family Asteraceae; genus Artemisia; species Artemisia tridentata. Next base: position 225,927,887 of record CP139508.1, read on the forward strand.
ATTCAAAAGTCGCGACGACATGGAAATGTTTTATAAACGGACGCGTCATGTCCAAATTTCGATAAAAACCTTTTTTATAACTTAATCATTATAACTTGTGAACGTCATAAAACCTTTTAAATTTATACACTTTCTTCCTAAATTATAACGTTTTACCAACTATTTGGGTTATGGGTAAAACACCGAAACAACCTATTGATGTTTTCTTTCTTGTTTTATCGAATTGTTCTTTCTTTCTCATTTCTTATTTCTTCTTCTTTCCTTATCTTTTCTACATATTTGATTATGTTTTCACTGACTTTTATTGTCTTAACTTTTATTTAGCATCCACACCAGATATAAATGTTTACTTCTTTTCATCGCCATTGAAACTAAATCTTTTCATTTCAACACGAGTATTCCACGAACGTTACTTTATAAATCACTTTGAGGATTATTTCTGAAATGTACTATTTACTTATTAGGTTGTGCTAAAGTTTACTTGTCGTGCTATTCCATTTGATCATATTGTAATATCTTATTTCCTCTACTGCTAAGGTGTGATTCATAGCCCCACTTTACTTTTAAATTGTTTTATAAACCCATGGGAGAGATACATGCTACTTACTTTTTATGAACATAATTGTTTAAACGTATGCTTTTCCTGACTAAGATGATAATGCTAAGTACCACTCTTGCCACAAGCAAGTCCCTCTATCATGAATCATTAATCACTTGCGAGTGAGCACGAATATAGTTTATAGGCCTATAGGAATGACTAACCCGCCATGTTGACCAAGGACGGCAACATGTGATGTGTCATATTCGAGTTAACTAGGTAGTTGGCAAGATATCTACTTGGGGGAAAATTGTGAATATTATTATTGTGATTACATCAATGTTATTGATGCCGGTTAACGTTTTGCGTGTCATGAGCTTAGCAACTGTACGACGCTTTACCCGATATTTGTATTTGTTACTTATATCTTCCAGACTTTTAAAATCTTGTGTTTAACTATTTTACTAATTAAACCTATGGATTTCGCTCAACCCTTGTGTTGACTTTTTAGCATGCTTTATCTCATGTAATTGATGCATACAATACTGGCACTGGGAGTGGCATGAAGACTATTGATGGCTATTAGCTTTTACTATCTATCTTTACTATCTTTTATCATTCGAAAACCTTTTTAGATTGTCTCTTATTATTCCGATGTGCTTGACTTTTGAGAATCTTTTAAACTCTGATGTTTTATTAAGTTTCGAATGATATGTTTTGTTAAAACAACTTATTATGAGGTCGTTTTCTATGATTGTGACTGTCCTACCCGTAAGTAATACCCCAAACTATGTTCCACTGCCATATTCCGAGTTGGGGGTGTTACAGATTGGTATCAAAGCTGTTGGGCTATAAAAGTCAAAGTACTGCTACTCAAGTCAAAGTACTGCTGTTCGATTAAAGTACTGCTGCTCGTTAAAGGACTGCCATGCAAATAGTTTAAGGACTAATGTGTAATTCTAGAATATTCGTATTAGATTAGAGTTATAATTAGAATTTACTTGTCGTTCAAGTATTGTAAACCGACTAGGGTTTTCCTTGTGCTTATAAAAGGATCCCTAGGTTGGCATTAGAGATATGTGTGTTTTAGAGAGACAAGTATATGCGATTAGTGATATACGATTATTAGAGTTTAGAGTTTGTTAGTGAATCTGTGTAAGAAAGCAGGTTCAAGGTTTTAATAATATTCAAAGTCGTTTATTAAATTCTTCTTAGCTTTGTTGAAGTAGATTCCGCATACTTAGCAAAGTATATCAGTGTTTCACTATTAATAGTTTTGAATTCATTCAAAGTTATTAAACCGTAGACAAGCTACAAGTTAGTTTGGTCAGAGTATATCGATCCAACAAGTGGTATCAAAGCTTGTGTGGAGACTCTGATTAAGAAGAAACCCTTAAAACCGATTTATCAACAAACCCTTAACAATGTCGACTGAAGCTGCACCTATCCCATCCATCACCTCACTTAGAATTCCTATCATCAAGAAGGGAGAATATGATCTCTGGAGCATGAAGATGAGACAGTACCTTGCTATTACTGACCATGCTCTATGGGATGTAATTGTCAATGGTAATGTTGTTCTTGATGAACCTCTACCAATTGAAGGACAACCCAAACCACCTCAACCACCCTTACCAGCAGCTACAAAGAGAAATCAAGATAAGGCTCTCAACATACTGCTGTCTGCTATTCCTGATGGTCACCTACTGAAGTTCCATGATGCTAAGGATGCAAAACAATTATGGGCTGCGATCAAAACAAGATTTGGAGGTAATGATGCTTCAAAGAAGATGCATAGAAACTTATTGAAGCAGCAATTTGAAACCTTCACTGTTGGTGAAAGAGAAAGTCTTGATGCTGCCTATGACAGATTCCAAAATCTACTTAGTATGCTAGAACTATATGGAGCAGAGGTATCTGTTGAAGATGCAAATTTGAAGTTCTTAAGGAGTTTGCCATCTGTCTGGCATGTGGTTGCTACTATGATTAGAGGACAACCTGGATTGGAGTCTATGGACTTTGATGATCTCTATAACAATCTGAAAGTCTACGAGCAAGAGATGAATGGTCACAGTTCTCAGAAAACTCACAACATAGCTTTTGTATCTTCTGAAAACAGAAGCAGTACTTCCACTAAAAGTACTGCTTATACTTCTCAAAGTACTGTTGGCGATTCACAGCATGTTTGCACAACCACTACTACCCCCAACCCATCACCAACAAACAACACCAATTCTGATGAAATTGTATGTTCCTTCTTTGCACAACAAGCCACTTTACCTGTTACCTATCAAGAAGACTTGTTGCAGATTGAAGAAGATGCTTTAGAAGAGATTGACATAAGATGGCAAGTAGCTATGATTACTGCTAGGATCAAGAAGTTCATGAACAAGACAGGAAGGGGAATTGATTTCAAAGCCAAACAAGGTATCACTTTTGACAAATCTAAGATTGAATGTTTCAATTGTCAAAAGCTTGGACACTTTGCAAGGGAATGCAAGTTTGCAAAATATCAGGCAAACAGGATGATTGAACAACCCAAGGTTGAAAGAAAGGAGGTTCCTATTACTGAATCACAACCAAAAGCTTTGGTGGCTCAAGAAAATTTAGCAGAGATTGACTGGAGTGTTGAATTTAATGATGAACCTGTAACCTATTCTATGGTTGCAATGGAAGAGTTTGATTGGGGCACAGCTTTTGATGAGGAACCTGGATATGCTGCTTTGGAATCAAGAGATGGTCTTGGAAGCTTTGACTGGAGCATGGAGGATGAAGATGAACCTGTTCAGATTGCTATGGTAGCCACTTCACCAAGTTCATCCAATGTCTCTGAGGTATGCTCTAAGTGTAATGATGTTTATCAAAAGTTGCTTAAAGATTATGTGACTGAAAGAGATAATTGTAGAACAGCTAGGTCTGAGGTAGCTGGTTATCAATTAACTTTAGAGTCAATGGAAGCCAAAATATTAACACATGAAAATAATGAAATGGCTTGGGCAGAAAAATATGAGCAACAAGATTACCAATTGAAATTAAGTGAATGGAAGTTAGGATGTAAGGTGTCTGAATTAGAAAAGATTACTAAGGAAAGAGATACTTTGTTAGAAAAACTTGGTAGTATTAAACAGGCAGGTCTATCACATGTTCAATTTGTTGAAAAACAAAGAGTCATAAACAGTAGAGCTGGACTAGGTTATGGTGAAGATAATAGTTCAGATGAGACCTCACCTAGTGATAAGGAAGAGACACCACCTAGTGCTAAGGAAGTGATTCCACCTAGTGATGATGATCTTACAAGCTCAGAAGAAAACACATCTAGGAATGAGGAACCACTTAGTGAATCACCTCCTGAGTTTAAGAAAGATAAGGAGTATCACTCAGTTCCTCCACCCACTGGTCAGTTTCAACCTCTTAGGACAGATGTTTCTCGTTATGGTGTAGACAACCTAGAGTTTAGGAAGAAGCTTAATGGTAGAATTAGTTCTGAGAAACCTAAGAATGATTTTCAAAAGGGTAATGATCAAAAGTTTCCTACAGCCTTTCAAAAACAAGCAGTACCTCCAAAAACTTTTCAAAGTACTGCTGGACATTCAGCAGTACCTCCAAGAGAAACTTTTCAAAATACTGCTTACTACAGGAAACCTTTTAATCATAGAAGAGGATTTGGGAATATGGAGAGAAAGTTATGTTATGTATGCTATAGTCCTGATCACTTGATTAAGCACTGTGACTTTCACTCAGAATACTTAAGTCAGTTTCCAAAGAATAGACCTCCCACCCATAAGCCAAGAGAGACTAGACCAGTTTGGAATCACTCAAATAGGGTCAACCATAGTAACTTCTCAAAAGACTATAGGTACCCTCACCAGAAAAGAATGTTTTCCAAATCACCAGTACCTTCACAATCTGATAAGTCTCAAGAAGTACCTTCTCAAAGGACTGATAAGTTTTCACCCACTCATGGTACTGCTCATACTTTTTCACATAGAAGACCTAAGAGATTCAATTCATATAAAAGGTCTTACACCTCAAGCAGAGTACCTAGCTCAGAGAAACCTAAGGTCAAACGAAATTGGGTTAAGAAAGAAAGTACTGATGGGGAACAAGAAGTACTTTCATCAGATAAGGGTGAAACAGGGAGTGTTGTTGATATTGCAACACAGGACATGGGACCAACTCAAATAATCATTGACCATGCTTTTAAAACCAGTGGAGATTACATACTGAAGGAATTCAAGTATGTCACTCCACAAGGGGAACACAAGTCAGTAATGGCTTGGGTTCCTAAAAGAAACTAACCCTTTTCTTTAATGTGCAGGGCAACCCAGAGGAGGAGCTTAAAGATCATATTATTGTTGATAGTGGTTGCTCTGGCAGCATGACAGGGGACAAGGAGATCCTGTCAGACTTTAAGGCATATTATGGAGGAAGAGTTGCATTTGGTAATGATCCTGATGGAGGACGAATCACTGGCAAAGGAACAATCAAGGCTGGATGTATTGATTTTGAGAATGTTAGATATGTAAAGGAGCTCAAGTTCAACCTATTGTCAGTATCTCAAATTTGTGACAAGAAGTATCCAATTCTGTTTACTGATACAGAATGTCTCATTCTCTCCCCTGAGTTCAAATTTGTTGATGATCACTTGGTGACATTGAGAGTACCAAGAACCAATGATGTATACAGTTTAGACTTAAAGAGTCTCAATTCTGCTGGAAGAGCAACATGTTTAGTAGCAAAGGCATCATTGGAAGAAGCACATCTGTGGCACAGAAGACTAGGTCATGTTAATTTTAAGAACATCAACAAGCTGGTCAAAGGAAATTTAGTTAAAGGTTTACCTTCCAAAACATTCAAGGCTGATCATTCATGTTTGGCTTGGAAGAAGGGTAAACAACATAAAGCTTCATGTAAGAAGCTTGGGGAAAGAGATATTAGAGAACCTTTGGAGTTGCTACACATGGATCTATTTGGACCAGTCTCAGTAGAAAGTTTAAACAAGAAAAAGTACTGCTTGGTAGTGACAGATGATTGTAGCAGATTTAGCTGGGTCTTTTTCTTGGGATTCAAAGATGAAACCTTTGATGCTATCCATGACCTGATAGTAGCCCTTGAAAATCAACTAAGACTCAAAGTAAGAGGTATTAGATGTGACAATGGAACAGAATTCAAGAACAAGCATATGGATGAATTCTGTGCCAAGAAAGGGATCAAGAGAGAGTTTAGCATTGCTAGAACACCACAGCAGAATGGTGTTGCAGAAAGAAAGAACAGGACTTTGATAGAAGCAGCTAGAACAATGCTTGCAGATTCCCAATTACCTATTCTCTCTTGGGCTGAAGCCATAAGTACTGCTTGCTATGTGTTGAATAGAGTTTCAGTAACTAAACCTCAGATGAAGACACCTTATGAGTTACTCATGGGAAAGAAACCAAATATTCGTTTTCTAAAACCTTTTGGCTGCTCTCTGACTATTCTAAATACCATTAACTCTCTGGGTAAATTTGATGGTAAGTCAGATGAAGGATATTTATTGGGATATTGTACAAATAGCAAAGGATTTAGAGTTTATAACAGGAATACAAGAAAGGTACAAGATTGTCTTCATGTTGAATTTTTGGAAGATAAGGAAACTCAGAAAGGTAAAGGTCCTGATTGGATGTTTGATCTTGATCTCAAGTTCACACCATCTATGAATTATGTTCCTGTTAGAGAAGAGAATCAGGCTAATTCCAAAGAAGATGATTCACAGTACATTGTTCATGGAGTCAATGTTACACCAGAAGATGTTCCTGACAAAGAACCTGAAGTTACTGTTGAGGAACAAAGTACTGCTCAGCCAACTCATACAGTATCTGATGAAGATCAAGCCATACAAGAAGAGCTTAATAGGATGCTTTTTCAAGAAACTATAGCACAATCCTATGAAGATGAACAAAGGAAGGCTTATGAGGCTGCAAAGAAAAAGAGTAACTTTCAAGATACTGCCCACAGTACTTTAGATCAAAGTACTGATGATCCTTTTGACAGTACTTCTGATGTATTAGAGCCATCAAATTGGAAAAATGCTGATGATTCCAATGTTGATGATGATGATTTAGTTAATGCTAACATTCCTGGATTAGAAGAAATTGATGATGAGCTTAATCCAGAAGGTATTTTCTCCAATGAAGGCATTGATTTTACTAACTTGGAGTCTGATCTTCCAGTACCACCAACTCCTACATTGAGAGTTCATAAAGCTCATCCTCAAAGTAACATTATTGGATCACCCTCTTCAGGAGTGGTTACAAGGAACAAAGTTAAAGGACTTTCTAAGCAACATACTGCTTTACTTAGCTTTGTTTACAAACAAAACAGGATGAATCACAAGGATCAACAAACATGCCTGTTTGCTTGCTTTCTATCTCAAGAAGAACCCAAGAAGGTAGCTCAAGCTTTAGCAGATGAAAGTTGGGTTGAAGCCATGCAAGAGGAGCTTCTACAATTCAAGCTTCAAGAAGTCTGGGTATTATGTGATTTACCAGATGGCAAAAGAGTCATTGGTACAAGATGGGTTTTCAGAATCAAAAGAGATGAAAGAGGGAATGTTATCAAAAATAAAGCTAGATTGGTTGCACAAGGATATCGCCAAGAAGAAGGAGTGGATTATGATGAAGTGTTTGCTCCTGTTGCAAGGATAGAGGCAATAAGGTTATTTCTTGCCTTTGCATCATACATGGGATTTCCTGTCTACCAAATGGATGTGAAAAGTGCTTTCCTTTATGGCACAATTTCTGAGGAAGTTTATGTTAAACAACCTCCTGGTTTTGAAGATCCTGCACATCCAAACAAAGTCTACAAGGTGATCAAGGCACTGTATGGCCTTCATCAAGCTCCCAGAGCTTGGTATGAGAGACTCTCAAATTTTCTATTACAACATGGTTATAGGAGAGGAGCAATTGATAAGACTTTGTTCATCAAGAGGGATAAGAAAGATATTATGTTAGTCCAAGTCTATGTGGATGATATTATCTTTGGAGCCACAAAGAAGTCTATGGTGAAAGAATTTGAAGATCTTATGCAGAAGGAGTTTCAAATGAGTTCTATGGGAGAATTAACCTTCTTTTTGGGTCTTCAAGTTAGACAAACAAGAGATGGAATCTTCATTAACCAAGAAAAGTATGTTGCAGACATACTCAAAAGATTTGATCTTCCAAATCTCAGGCCTGCCACCACACCCATTGATAAAAATAAACCCTTAGGCAAGGATGAAGATGGACAAGCTGTGGATGTCAAGCTTTACAGATCTATGATTGGTTGTCTTATGTACTTAACTGCATCAAGACCTGACATCATGTTTGCTGTTTGCTTATGTGCAAGATTTCAGGTTACACCCAAGGTTTCCCATATGTATGCAGTCAAGAGGATTTTTCGATATCTCAAGCATCAACCAAAGTTAGGATTATGGTATCCTAAGGAGTCACCTTTTCACTTGGAAGCTTTTTCAGATAGTGACTATGCAGGGGATAACTATGATAGAAGATCAACCTCAGGAGGATGTCAATATCTTGGACGAAGATTAGTCTCCTGGCAATGTAAGAAGCAAACCATTGCTGCAACCTCCTCTACTGAAGCAGAATATGTTGCTGCTGCAAGCTGTTGTGGACAAATTTTGTGGATGCAAAATCAACTCTTGGATTATGGATTCAATTTCAAGAATACTCCTATCAACATTGATAATGAGAGTACCATTTGCATTGTGAAGAATCCAGTTTATCACTCCAAGACCAAGCATATTCAGATTAGGCATCACTTTATTCGGGATTGTTATGAGCACAGGCTTATAAATGTGGTTAAGGTTCACACAGATGATAATGTAGCTGATCTACTCACTAAGGGATTTGATGTTTCAAGATTCAACCACTTAGTTGTGAGCATTGGGATGATTAACTACTAAGCTACATTTGAGGGGAGGCTTTAGTATTAGTTAGTATACTTTCTATTAGTTCTTAATGAAAGTATTGGTTTTACTAGTTTAGTTTAGCATATATGTTGTATTTGAGGGGAGGCAACATTAGCTATTAGTTAGAACTTAAGCATGAACCTTTTACAAGTTCTTGGTTTTAGTTTGGAGTATCGATTGTGGATAACAAGAATGGAACGTACTGCTTTGTTGCTCAAAGTACTGCTTCAGCAACGTACTGCTTCAACGTACTGCTTACGTGGACGTACTGTTCCAACGGTCAAAAATTTGTGGGGCTCTGGTTAATTAATTCCTTACGGCGGAGATAATAAGTTAATCCAAACGGTAACTTTATTATTAAGAGTTTGATTTATTTTCATCCTATTTAAAGAAACTCACTCCTATTTCCCCGCCTTTTTACGTATTTGAGATCCCTCATTCGCTTTTACACCACAATCTTTTTATCAAAACACACACTCAAAGCGAATTCTTCTCTACCAACTCATCATGGCTAATCGCCTTACTGTTAGCAAACATAATATGATCGCTAATTTGGACAAGACAAGGGATAATGTTGATTTTCATGCGATCATTGATTTCTTAACTGGGTCTTCCATCAACTACTCTATTTTAGTTGACCCTGATGTTATTGGTCCCTGGATGCAAGAATTTTGGGCTACTGCAACGATTGAAGATGATTCGTTGATTAGGGCTACGGTTGCTGGACGAGCTATTAGGATTTCTGAGGCCACGATTAGGGATGTGTTGATGTTTGATGATGAAGGGGGGGCTGTTCGTTTTGAAAAACAAGTGCTTTGGGACACTTTAAGTGATTTAGGTTATGAAGGCGATCTGACGAAGCTTACTTTTCAAAAGCCTTTGTTTTGTTCTCATTGGAAGTACCTAATTCACGTTCTACTTCATTGTTTGAGTCCCAAGAGTACTTCTTTTGATCAATTTGGTCAAAATATTGCATCTGCATTAGTGGGTTTAGCTACCGATCGAAGATTCAATTTTTCAAGACTCATTCTGGATGGTATGCTTACACATATTAGTAATGGATCACCATTTTTGATGTATCCAAGGTTTGTTCAGTTGTTCTTGAACAATCAACTTGAGGATGTCCCTAAACCTCAAAGTTTTCTACCCACTGTCAAACTTCCATCAAAGGTGTTTACTTTTCTATCTAAACAAAGTGCAAAGTTTTCTGGAACCAACACACCTTTGACTGCTCATATATTGGGAGTTGCACAAGTTGTTAGAGATGCAGAGCAAGAGCAAGAGCAAGAAGCAAATTCTGAGTCAGCAAGCCAAGAGTCTCCAGTTTCTAGAGAAGTTAGTATTCCTCAACCTACTGCTTCTCAACATACTGCTTCTCAACATTCTGCTACTAGGGAAGGTACTGCTCCTATGGACATTCCTACTCATGAGGAGTCAGACCAAGGTATGAATAATCCACCATCTCCTATTGATGATTCTTCCACACATGTGTCCAAGCAATTTGAAGAAGAAGAGGTAGAATTGGACAATTATGCTTTAACAAGGGAGTTAAAGAGGCTGAAGAAGGAGAGTGAGGCTCAAGCTGCTAGGATAGGCAAATTAAAGACTAAGTTTCAAAAATTGAAGAGGTATGTTTGGCCACTAGTTCAACACCATAGATTATGGGTGAAGTCTCAGAAGAAGAGTGGTAGGATACCTACAAAGATTTCGAAGAAGAAAAAGTCTAAGAAGCAATCTTCATTCCAATTGGGGAGGAATTTAGAGAATTTGAATGAAGATGATGCTGGTTTTGAACAAGATTTTGAACAAGATGCTGGATTTATGGATGATACTCAGAGGACACCACCTGAAAATATTCCTCAAGATACTGTTGAGAGGAAGAGTGATGAAACAGAGCAAATAAATTTGGAAGAAGCTACTGTTGAAGTGAGAAGTGGTGATACTGAGGAAATAAACTTGGAAGGAGCTGAAGCTGAAAGTACTGCTCAAGAAAGTACTGCTCAACAAGGTACTGAGAGGCAATTCATTGTTACACCTAGAACCTTAGATTTTGAAGAAGATATTGGTCCTTCAATTCAAGTTCAAGAGGAAGTAGGCCCTTCTAAACCAGCTCAGGAAGAAGATGTTATAGCTCATACTAACAGTGATGATGAAACAATTGCTGACATCATGCTTAATATGTCAAGTCAAAGAGGTATTAGTATTCATGAGCTTGAACAACAACAGAAATTATCTTAGAGTTGTTGACTTTGAGAATCCAAAATTGAAAGAAGATACTGATAAGAAGTCCAAGATATCTACTTTTTCAGTTGTAGAATCTAAAGAAGGAGATTATCTAATCTTTCATAGACTAGATGGAAGTTTTAGAGTGTTTAATTCATTATGGGATATTCTACATCTGATTGATAGAGATGATATGCTTCAGTTATATCTCCAAGTGCAAACTTATTTTGAGCATATTCCACCACAAGGAGTAGGTTTGATATTGTTAGGAGATCTCACAACAATCTGGGAAACAGAGGAGTCTAAGGACAGTGCTTTGTGGGAAAATCAAGACAACTGGGAGATTAACAGATGGAGATTCTTTGGATCAGTTGGGATACATGTTTTAGAGTTAGAAGATGGCACTATGATTCATATGCTAGCAGAACAAAGATATCCACTCACAAGAGATCTGATGATCAGAATGCTAGAGCATGGAATGGAAGTGGAACAAGAGGATGAAGTAGCATTGATGGTCATAAAATTATTCATCAAGTGGACTACTGAATTTGAAGATTAATGCATAACTACTGGTATGGTTTCATTATTATATAAATCTTTTGAAAAATAAAGTACTTTCTTCAAAGTACTGCTGGTCAGACAGTACTTTCTCAAAGTACTGCTTGCAGCATAAAACCAGTAAAGTCTTTTGATAAAATTAGTAATTTTTGATAAGTGCAAAAACATTTTGAAGCACAGAGATTAAACAGCAACAAGTGGTTTTGAAAGCAACAGCATGGTGTTAGTACTTGTACTACACAACAAATGGTAATCAACTCACCATGTTTAATAAACAAGAAAGAGTTTGACTCATCATGAGGGTACGGCTCTGATGTGATTATCAAATCCGTTTTTAGTTGGCAATTTACTAAAAATTGTATGGTTTTCAACTCACCATATCTATATTAGTGAAGAGTTGGCTAGCCCACAAGATAATGGCTTTGTGGTAAAGGCTGTGGAAAACCATTATATGGTAATTAGTTCACCATGGTAGTGATTGTACTAAAAGAACTAGCTAGTCCAAAAGCAAACGGCTATTTGGTAAAGACTACTCAAATCCGTTGATAGCTGATGATTTGCTAAAAATCATATGGTTATCAATGTACCATGGTTTTTCCTAAATCTAAACATTGGCTACTCCAGAGTTAATGGCTTTGGTAAAGAGACATCAAAATCCATTAAGTTTTCAATGATTCACCTCTCACAGGAGTTAACACACCTGGAAGTGATGAGAATAGTATGAAACTCTTAAGATCTGATGTACATATTGCCAATATGATGCTGAGTTGCTGAAAAGATTTGATGCTGAAAAGAATTGTTACTGATGAAGATTGAAGATACTGTTTGCATTGATGATGACAAAACAAAAACGAGTCAGGTTTGAAGAGACAACCTTTCCTTGAAGATAAAGTATTGAAGTTAAAGACATACAAAGAAACTTGAAATCAAGCAAGTAGAATTCAAGTTAGGGGAGGATTGTTGGGCTATAAAAGTCAAAGTACTGCTACTCAAGTCAAAGTACTGCTGTTCGATTAAAGTACTGCTGCTCGTTAAAGGACTGCCATGCAAATAGTTTAAGGACTAATGTGTAATTCTAGAATATTCATATTAGATTAGAGTTATAATTAGAATTTACTTGTCGTTCAAGTATTGTAAACCGACTAGGGTTTTCCTTGTGCCTATAAAAGGATCCCTAGGTTGGCATTAGAGATATGTGTGTTTTAGAGAGACAAGTATATGCGATTAGTGATATACGATTATTAGAGTTTAGAGTTTGTTAGTGAATCTGTGTAAGAAAGCAGGTTCAAGGTTTTAATAATATTCAAAGTCGTTTATTAAATTCTTCTTAGCTTTGTTGAAGTAGATTCCGCATACTTAGCAAAGTATATCAGTGTTTCACTATTAATAGTTTTGAATTCATTCAAAGTTATTAAACCGTAGACAAGCTACAAGTTAGTTTGGTCAGAGTATATCGATCCAACAAAAGCCACTGTTTATAGAGAACGAGGTCATATTTTTCTCGACTATAAACATTTTCGTGTCAAAACGTTTTCACAATTGATAGCCATCAGTCCTCTGTGCCACTTCGCTCTTCTATCGCTTTATTTAAACTTTCATGTATGCATGCTCTTATACTATTATATATTTGGATTTTTCCGCTACTATCTTACTTTATATAAAACTATTTTCATAAACCTTGATCGAGATTTTGACTCTAGATGCTCTTTGTATAGTATCATGTCTACACCCGTCCCACCCGGTCAGTTACTAGTTGCACCCCTTCATCTTGCACTTGCACCATACAGTCCAGAGGAGGATGTGGATCCTATAGATGCACCATAACTTGATAATGAGATGGAGGATCAGGATGAGTTGGAGGATGATGATGAGATGGGTGATGATAATGATATGGACGACGATTATGATGATGATGGCGAGGAGCCCCTGAAGGAGGAGCAAGAGGCTCTCCCTTTACCACCTTCACCAGCAGTGTCAGACATTACCTATGAGTCTGATACGTCAGATGCGTTGGATCATGCACTTGCTACCGAGGAGATATCTGGTCCACCACCTAAGTTTGAGATTGGCGGGTCTTCGACAGTACCGCGAGTTTCTCCCACAGAGCTCAGGACCGAGTTGAGCCATTTACAGCAGGACATCACTTGGTACCAGGGCCGCTACATGTCGATGTCTAGACGTTTGTGTGCGCGTCAGACTGAGGTTTTTGAGTTGAAGAAGCAGATGAAGAGAGATCGGGGAGCTATGGATGATTTCTATCTTGGGTTGTATGGTTATGCTGAGAGGTTGAGTTCGACAGAGCAGACAGTGATAAAGACTCATGAGCGTTTGGCGTCGTTGGAGAAGAAGATGTCTGTGATCGAGAAGACTGTTGATGTAACCACTGTAAAAATTTCACTTTGTAATAAACTATTTCATATTCTAAATAAAGAATACTTATTCATTTTCTACGTATAATTTTTTTTTTATCTGATCGTGACTACTATCTAATGTGACGTTACTTTCATCCTCGATAAACGTGCTCACACGCAGACCGACATCAACATATTTAATGTTTATTTCATATAAACATTTCCATATGTCAAGTATAAAACTTTACGATATCTCATTTGCCACTTTACGTTAATTCGTTAACATACGATTAATAAACGTTCAAACCAAATATTTCTCATCTTTTAAAGTTTCTATGAAACCCTAAATTATTATAACTATAATTATGAATAACTAAACTTTAAAACACTAAAGTACAACTCATTCAAAGTAAGGTACAAGTTATTAAAGCACAGAAACCCTAATTTCACTAAATTATGATTTTATGTAATAAAAGCACAAACACTAATTAATGTATACATGTTTTCTACAAATTATAAGTGTACAAGTCTTTCAAGACAAAGTACAAGTCAGTAAAGCATAAAAATCCAATATTAATATAAATATCATTATAAAACCCAGTGTACTCAATTTAAAGCACACAATACAAGTCTTTTATGCACCAACCAATGTTGCAAAAATCGTGAATCGGTAGTCGGGCGGTCGACCACCTTGCAGCGATTAATCGGTCAAGGCGGGATTAATCGGTGATTAATTGGATTGGCATTTCCTGCAAGTTTTGAATATTTCTGGAGACCAAACTAAAGATTTTAATTGATTCTAAGCCTACTATGTTTTCAGACCTCAATAAGAGGCTCCAATTCTGATTATGAGGCACATTGTGCGTTATAAGTGAAATAAACGATCCCCAAATTAAGTAGAATGCCTAAATTATTAATTTTTTTTAAGTTGACCGATTTGACCGATTTTTGACCGATTTGGCCGATTTTTGACTGATTCGGCCGATTTTTGACTGATTAATGGCTGATTTTTGCCTAGGCCAATTTTCACACCGATTTTTAAAATTCTACAAGGTACAAGACCGATTACCAATTAATCGGCGATTAATCAGCCGATTCAGCCGATTTTTGCAACATTGGCAGCAACCTTAAAAATAGAATTTCTTAACCTAAAAACTACATTTATGTAGTTTAAAAACCTAATTAACTAACATATAATTAAATTAACATAAGTAAACCCTAAAAATATATTTTCTATACTTCTTGAACCCTAGTACAACCCTATTAAGCTCATGGTACAACCCTTTCAAGCACAAATCCATTTCCTCTTGTTTTCTCATAAATTCGAAATATATAGTAAATGAAACAAGCCTTAATTATTTTTCTACTCAACAAATACTTAAACAAAACCCTAAACCTAACTTGTTACTTCCCTAAACCCTAGTGTACAACACCCTATAGCCCAAGGTACCACTCATTTAAGCTATTCGATCCATTTAACACTACCCTAGTTCGATCCAAACTATAAAATAACTAAACTAATTCCTCACTAAACCCTAAGTATATTATACACCATACATGTTCCTCTGAGTCCTAAAAACTTCCACATATCCTGGTCCCTTGAAATTTTAACCTAAGTCAAATAATGTAGGTAAGGTTTATGGTTAGGAATTAAACACACAAATCCACTCTTCTCCCTCCTTACACTTGGCTTCAAGTGGCAAGGTTTACATCACCTTGTTCCCCTCATGCACCACAAGGTGACTAGAAACCCCAAAAAACCCTAACTCCCTCCTTTCTATATATATCGACCCATAATTTTTTTTCTTTCTTCACCACAATTCGAACCATACCAAAACCAGCCACTTTCACTTAATCCTTGATCAAAACAGCCAAATTTAAGTTAAAGAAAGGATCTTAGGATGCCTAGAAGGAGGAGAACCATTAGTGCTCCATTTCCAAATCAATTCGCCAAATTATTCCCAAAATCGACTAAATATTCAAGTAAGTATAGCTAACCTTTTTTCATTATTTTCGTACACTTTAAATACTTCTAAAAATGATACTAAATAAGTGGTAAGAGAAAGATAGGTTAAAAATCATGTTTTCTCTTTTCTTTCTTTTATCAAGCAAAACCAAACACCCTTAATATTTTTTTAGCATTGCTAATCAAGAGGCATTAAAACACTTAAGAAGTGGATTAAATATGTTGTTAATCATGTTAAAATGCACTAAAAATGATGGCGTGGACTTAAAAATTAAAAACCAAGTTGTTTTTCTTTTTCTCTTCCTATCGCAAAACTATCCCAAACGCCCAACTTTGGACAATTGTTTCGACTATCAAACGACCCCCATAAAATGTGAATTTTTGCCATATTAAAGACCACCCAGCTGGCTAATAGTAGGAAAAGAACGTCGTAAAAACCTTGCTTTGCCTCGCCTTTATTCGTGTCCCATTTCTGCCCGTCGCACACTAAACCGAACACACAATTTTTAATTATTGCAAGCTCATAAGCTCGAATCATGAGCTAATAATCTGTAGAAGTGATGTTTACAAAGTTATTAAAACATGTATAAAAGATTCATAGCAATTCGTGTCATTTTCTTAAACATAAAACATGTAAAAATGAAATAAGGAAGTCGAATGAAACCATAAAAATGCTTTGAGGGCCAAATCTGTCAAAACTCTAACTAATTTTATAACTAGGACCTAAAATGAAGTCGACCTAAAGTTTAGGGGTAAAACCTGCCAAATTCGAAAGACGGAGTTTTCTTGGGCCAAAAGTGTATATAATCCAAAGATATTAAAACGAGGACTATTTTGCCAACGACTTATAGTTGTGGGTATAAATTGTCATTTTTGAAACTACAAGGGTAAAAATTGTCATTTTATGAAAGTTGAGGTGTAAAAATTGTTAATTTATGAAAGTTGAGGGGTAAAAATTGTTATTTTATGAAAGTTCAGGGGTATAAACAGTCAATATATGAAACTATAAGGGTAAAAAAAGTAACATTTTATAATTATTATTAGAAATATATTTCGAATCGATTTATAATAGAAACTAGTAAACGAAATACATTTATCTCGATAACAAACAAACGGAAACATAAAAATAAGAAATAAGATAAAATTCTTATCCAACTTTTGAAGAGACTTCATGTTGTCTCATTTTAACATTTATTCGTCAACCAAAATGTTACGAAACGAATATTAAAACTTATATATTTGAATACGATTACTAAAACTTGACATACCAACCTAGTTCGCGTGCCGGAGACGTTTATCAACTCTATTTAATTTTGTTTTCCATTCAGACTATCAAGGTGAGTTCATAGTCCTACTTTTTATACGTTTTCCAAACTTGTGGGGAGATACATGCTACAAAATCGAACACAAGTAATTTTTCTGTATGCTTTCCTGATTAATATTGCCTAAGTTACCTATTGCCTTATAGACCCTCCATCATGAAGCATTAATCAGTTTCGGGTGAGCGCGAATATAGTGAATAGATCTATTGGGTTTTTTGACCCCTTTGTGTTACAGTAACGTGACCAAATGCATTTTATTTGAGATCAATAAAGAGACAGGCAATCTCCTACTCGAGGGCATAATTACTATATTTAATTATGTAGTAATTTACATCATTAGCTTATAACTATGATGATAACCCTGTTAACATTTTGCGTGTCATGAGACTTAAGGCAATATACTAAACTGCAATATTACTGATTTATATACTACTTAGCTTGTGTTCAACTGATTATAACTTTAAACGCTATGGATTCTGATGAACTCAAATAAGTACATTTCATTATCATCATTTATCCTATTTATTTGACTTGTTTTATTATATTATATATGAGAATCGATACATTAATGTTTACTTTAGTAATTCTCAGGTAAAAACAAGCATTATATGAAACTTGGCGATTTTGGACTAATTATGGAGCAAAACAGATACGACGCAATATCATACTTAGATGAATTCGAAGACCATTGCCTGACTTTGAAGAATGCGCCGCATGCAATTCTGTCATGCGCCGCATATGAAACTTTGGTCAAAGAAGAAGATCAAGCTCGTTCTACTCCAGATACGCCGCAATATACTTCTAACATACGGCGTATCACTATCAAGATTTCACCAGTTACAATCCAAGACAGCTAAAGTACATGCGCCGCATACAAAGATCAAGTTACGCCGCATCTGAAGACGGTGTACGAATATTCCAGAATATATTAATCTTGGACCCCACGCGAAGTTAAGTCAATGCGCCGCATCTATCAACTCAATGCGCCGCATCGATCCCTCAGACAGAAACTATAAATACCCCAAGGTCAGACGAATTTAAGAGACCTTTTGTATAACCCTAGAGCCGAATCCAGACAACCAAGCAGCACAAGACACACCTCAAACAAAGATACAAGAGCTGTAAGAAGCTCCTGCATGTATTCAATTCATTAAGTAGTTTTGTTTTATTGTTTTAGTACGCTTTAATTCATCAGGATTGATGGGCTTGTGTCATGTGACTACGGAAGATCATGCACTCCCCTTAATATTGCTTTCCCATTAATTAAAGTTTATATGTTGATATCTTTGGTGACTTTTATTAGTGCATTGATAACCTCTGTGTCTAGCTGAGTCTTGCTTGGGTCGCCATGCCCCTTCCTCGCCTATTTATTCTAGCGTATCTAGAAAAGTAGGATAGACATAAGTAATCATTAAGGGTTTACTCGCCGATAAGATTAGAGCCAACGAGAAAGGTTTAATTATATACACTTCATATAAAACTAGCAATAAAACATGTGACAAGCTATTTAATTATCAGGACAGGTCTTCTTATTGTCTCGAGTATCTATCTGTGTACGTGTGTGCTAATCGCTGATTCGTGCTCATTAGTTTAGTTTTCTATTTAATTATAACCAAACTGTGCCAGTCTCTCAGGCTGAACCCTCTTGCGTTAGATTAGGTTGTATAATTAACTTAGGATATTAAAATACTGATTAGAATAACCAGATAATACGTTCCACTCTTAGTGATCGACACTCTGCTTACCATTATATTCATACTGACCGGTTACACTGCTCGTTAAGTGTGTGTGTTATTAATAAGTCGGCTTAATATAAATTTAAAACTTGAGTAGGCATTAATACTGCTAAACCGCAACGACACATCACGCGCATCAAGTTTTTGGCGCCGCTGCCGGGGAGTGAATTGTTATTATCTGTTAATTTGATTAAGTATTTTAATTAGGTTTTTCTTTTTAGTTTTTTTTTAGATTCTAACCACTAACCCTGTTGTATATTAGATAGATTGCATTCATTGTATAATTTGCATATTTACTGTTTTTGTGTTTTTGTTTTCTGTTATTTTTGTTTTTTTTTTGTTTGTTTTTATTTTTGTTTTTCTTTTTTCTGTATTTTTCTGCATTCTGCTGTCGTTGTATTGTGCTGATACAAACGATACGGCGGATCTGTTTTCACAGATACGGCGTATTGCGTTTAATTTTTATAAAATACAACGCGTTTAATAAATTCGAGTACGACGCATCTTTCCCCAAGATACGGCGTATTCTGTTTTTAAAAAGAAATTTTTCTAAACGCTAACGCCATACGACGCATCTGTTTTAAAAGATACGGCGTATTTTCTATTTAAATTAAAAACAGTTTTTCGAATTATTAAACAGAAGCGACGCATCAATCTTTATCGATACGGCGCATCTACTAAATCAAAAATCTTGTATTTTGAAACGTAACGAAAATACGGCGCATTAGCTTTTGTTAATACGACGCATTTAATTTTAATAAATATAAAAGATTTTTGATAATTTAAACTTGATACGGCGCATTCTAATTCATAAGCGGTGTATCTGTTTTTTGAATAAAAGTCTGATTAAATTTTAACGTAATAAGATACGGCGTATCCAACCTTCTGGATACGGCGCATCGTCTACAGATATCAGCAACTTTTATTTTTCTTATTCCCGAACGGAAAATATTCTAACTTACCCTTACACTAGGAAGTTTTTACTTTGAAATCTACCTGTCTTTAATTTTCAGGAACAATGTTCGATATTTTCCCCAACTGGTTCGGAAGACCCCAAAGAAACCTTACCATGGAAGAGTTTGCACTACTAATCGCTCAAGCAAATGAAAAAGAACATCATGAAGCAAGAAACTTTATTAATGAATTCAAAGGCAGTCATGAGCTGTTACTAAAGGAACAAAACAACATGATTAATGGATTGGCAATTGAAGTGCACCAATTGTCAACGGTGCTTAACAAGATTCTTTCAAATCGGAGAGACACCCGAGGATAAGAGCACAAACAAGAGCAACCCTGAAGAGACTAATCCAGAACCTGTGATTAGAGAAGAACCTTCTGTTGAACTTAAACAATCAACACTACCTTTTCCACATAGGGTAAGGAAGGAGAAAGAAGATGCCTATCAAAGGAAGTTCCTGGAAAATCTCAAGCAGCTGCAGCTAAGCATACCATTTATGGAAGCCCTAGTGCAAATGCCAAAATATGCTAAATATCTGAAGAGCTTGCTTACAAACAAGTCTAAACTTGAAGAGGCTTGCACTGTAACAATGGGGAAAAGAAGCTCAGCAGCATTGCTCAACTGAAACTAACCCAAGAGATCATGTCAAGGCATCATGTCAAGGCCATATGCACTACTGAAGAAGTCACGCCTAACATACCTTTTCCTAGAAGATTGATGAATGGTAATGATGCTGCAAAGCCCGAATTTTTCTTTAATTCTTCAATCAGTTTAAGGAGGTTACTCAAAGAGAAGGCAAAGATTGAAGAGAAGATCAAGGCTACAATGAAAGAAGAGAGCTATGCAACCGACTTACGTGCCTTGCCTCATAAAGAAAAGGACCCAGGAAGTTTTACTTTACCTTGTTCAATTAATGACATATCTTTCAATAATGCATTAGCTGACTTAGGAGCTAGCGTTAGTGTTATGCCCCTTAAGACATTCACTACCCTAGGACTAGGAAAATTAGCACCAACTAAGCTGCTTATTGAATTGGCTGATAAAACGGTAAAATGACCTGAAGGGGTTGCTGAAAATGTGCTAGTTAAGATTGAGAAGTTTGTTTTCCCCGTAGACTTTGTTATATTAGATATGCCCGAGGATGTTAAGATTCCTTTAATCCTTGGAAGACCTTTCTTGTCTACCGCCCATGCTAAGATTAATGTGTTTAAAATAAAAATCTCATTAAAGGTAGGGAACAATAAACTAGTCTATAAGTGCCAAAATCCTGCTAAGAGCATAATTAGAGGCGTCTATGTGCTAGGATAAAGAGAACGTATGGACCTCGATCTAGAAGCTAGGCTTATGGGAGAAACCTTGGTAAATAATGAATCACTTGAGACCTATAGTGGAGACTACATTGAATTAAATGATCTTAATTTACCAATAGGAATCAATGATCAATTTATGGAGGATTTTGAACCCGAAATTGAAGAAGGAGAAATTATGGATGTACCTAGAATCAATATGATCAA
Organism: Artemisia tridentata subsp. tridentata; assembly: GCA_021014915.2. Taxonomy (NCBI): domain Eukaryota; kingdom Viridiplantae; phylum Streptophyta; class Magnoliopsida; order Asterales; family Asteraceae; genus Artemisia; species Artemisia tridentata. Next base: position 225,948,998 of record CP139508.1, read on the forward strand.
CACTAAGAATTATGATGAATTTGAAGGATATCCTAGTTTCTGTGATTATGGTAGAAAGATCCATGTAGATTGTGCTTATAATTTATAATTTCTTTGCATGATAGGATTTAAACAGGTTAGTGCCAACTTTTTCCCTATTTTACCAATTAATGTAATGTCAAAAGATTTCTATAATTCTATAATGAAAAACAAAATTGAGTATAGAGGGAAAAACGTAGTTGGAATATTCATGAATGTACTTATTTTTGTCGGGAATTTAACTATTGTTACAGATTTCACCGTGGTGGAAAACATGGATACTTATCGTGATGTTGAGATGGGTGACGTGATCGTTGGGAAACCATTTTGTAAGGAGGTCGAATTTAACGCTAAAAGATTTGAAGGAAAGATCACCTTTCAAAGTGGAAGCAACGTTATCACTTACATGATGCCTCGTGCTCACCCAAGGTTTAAACATGCCCCTAAAAAATTTTGTTACAAATTTACACCATTTCTTTTTGTAGATGAAAATGACACTGAGGAAGGGATCGAGTATCCGTACCAAAAGCTGAAAGGATTCTACAAAGGTGTACTTGAATTGGGGCCGGAATATGTTCGTGACGAAGTAATTCGCAACTACATCGTGCACGGACATGTGGGGATCAATAGAACGAAATAAGGAGCTAAACGTGAGTCTAACTTGAAGACTCTAGAATAAAGACAAGTGCTGACCGGGAGACAACCCGAAGGAAAAATTTTTACTTTTCTGTTCTGTGTCGAGTCTGTCAGACCTGCAGAAGATGCGGCGCATCTCCATCATAAGATGCGACGCATCACCTGCACTGGTCATATCTTATTTCATTTTCTGCATTTTTATTTTTGACTTTAAAACTTTCTGTCAGTTTATTTAATGTGGCGCATCCCTGGTTAAGGATGCGACGCATCTTTTATTCTGATTCGTATTTATTCCAGGCTCGATACAGCGTATCTTCTTCCATAAGATACGGCGTATCGACTGACCTGATGATTTACAGTTTAATTTTTTAAGTTTTATTTTTACTAACTACTAATGTATTATGCAAGTTTGAACCTTCTTAACTCAGGTGTGTTAAAGTCTAAATGGTATTATAGATTCCTGCATTTTTTTGGATACATCATTTATGAAGCTTAAACGTTCTCATCCACAAGAAAGTTGATTTTTGCTCTTATACGAATAATGGAGGATCATACCGAGCAAATCTCAGGGGAGTTTTTCTGTTCTAATTCTTTTATTTTCCAGTTTTTAATCTTTGACACAAACAACGAGGACGTTGTTTAACTTAAGTGGGGGGATGGAGAATTAGAACACTTACTTGTCCTAAACTTTTTCAAAATATGCTTAAAATGCGCTTAATATATCAAAATTTAAAATTTTTTAGCATGTTTTTGTTTAAAGTCTAAATTACATAACCGCACACATAACTCTATTCTTTCAAAAATATTAAAACTTTAGTGTGCCGGTGACTTGTAAACTTTAGAACTTGGCTTGTATACTATTCGAGACCACCATAATAAGTATTATCTATATAATTGGAATGACCTGTCTAAATTGGTAAATTTCTAGGATTACACCCAAATAGCCTTTATATGTTAACCCCCGTATAAACCCTTTTGTTACTCTCACTTTTAGAGTAAGATATCCCTAGAAAAACCCTCAGAGCCATTCCTTTCGTTTCTTACACCTTTGTTATAATGTTTCGATACACCCTTACACCTTAGCCTACCCTGTAGATTAAAATCCGTGGTTAATTGCTTTAGGCAAAGTGTGTTTCCTTACATTACCTGTGTTCGCGTGCGTAATTCATTATCTTTGGTTAGGTCGGGAAATTGCACAATGCAATTGGTATGAAAGTAAATATTGTATAACTTTTAGTTTATTTTTCGTGTGTTTACTACTTTCACTATTACAGTTATTTCTGAAAGTATGAAGAGTATGAAAAAATTATCCGGAAAAATAGTGATAGAAAAGTTGTGAAATTTTACACATATATGTTGATGTCAAAAATAAAAAATAAAAAATTAAAAAAAAATAAAAAAAAATCGAAAAAAAAATAAATAAATAAAAAAAATAAAAAGAAAAAAATCGAAAAGAAAAAGAAAAAGGAAAAGTTGGAAGTTTGTTTTAACCAACTTATGTAAAGTTTTGTATTAAGTGGGAGATATCACCACTATTTGTTGTTGTATATTATATTTATGGATTGAATGGGAGTTGGCCGTTATGGGAACGCCAACTAAGGTTATTCTTTGATTGAGATTTTGTTGAGTATAATTCGTGTCTACCTAAAGCGTGTGTTTCAAGTGTTAAAGCGTGAGTTATTCAATGATATGAGTCTTATTCATGGGATGGTTGGGAAAGTGATTAACCACACTTAGGATTTTAATTTATCTGTTTTGTTTATTTTTCATTTTACACCAATTTGTATCCTAAATATTATCCATACCCTATATCATTCTTCATCCAAACCTTTGATTTATTGAGATTAGGGATTTGAGCAATCTTAAGTATCGTAGTCGTAGATTCGGCTATGTATTTATGATTTTGTCGCCCTTTTTGATATAATATTATTGGTGAAGATTACTTGGTCCTATCTTTAGCCCATTCGAGTTAAGGAATTGAGCAATTGCAAGTATCGTGGTCGTGGATTCGATCATGTATTTGTAATTTTGTCGCCTTTTCTGGAATATGAGATCGATAGAGATTAAAAAGGATGATCAACCCTTAACCAACAAACCCTTTTTACCGCTTTAGACTTGTTACTCCTTGGCTTTAGTGGGGGAGATGCGTATACTTGCCAACCCTATGATAGAATATTCGTCACGACTAAGCAACTAAACGATTTAGAATTGTTTTACATTAAAAATTATTTTGGTTTCTACTTCGTTAAGTGTTTGGTTGTGTGATTATGACAAAACGAATACGTGCTTAAATATAAAAATAAATCCTAATATCTTTTAGGATACATTTTCATATGATTAATTCTAAGGTTTACTTGGGGACAAGTAAAGTTCAAGTGGGGGGATATTTGATGAACTCAAATAAGTACATTTCATTATCATCATTTATCCTATTTATTTGACTTGTTTTATTATATTATATATGAGAATCGATACATTAATGTTTACTTTAGTAATTCTCAGGTAAAAACAAGCATTATGTGAAACTTGGCGATTTTGGACTAATTATGGAGCAAAACAAGCGAGATGTCAAAAGTCTACTGAAATCCAGAAGATGCGCCGTATCTCACTCAACAGATACGACGCAATATCATACTTAGATGAATTCGAAGACCATTGCCTGACTTTGAAGAATGCGCCGCATGCAATTCTGTCATGCGCCGCATATGAAACTTTGGTCAAAGAAGAAGATCAAGCTCGTTCTACTCCAGATACGCCGCAATATACTTCTAACATACGGCGTATCACTATCAAGATTTCACCAGTTACAATCCAAGACAGCTAAAGTACATGCGCCGCATACAAAGATCAAGTTACGCCGCATCTGAAGACGGTGTACGAATATTCCAGAATATAATAATCTTGGAGGTCATACGAATTTAAGAGACCTTTTGTATGCGCCGCATCGAACCCTCAGACAGAAACTATAAATACCCCAAGGTCAGACGAATTTAAGAGACCTTTTGTATAACCCTAGAGCCGAATTCAGACGACCAAGCAGCACAAGACACACCTCAAACAAAGATACAAGAGCTGTAAGAAGGTCCTGCATGTATTCAATTCATTAAGTAGTTTTGTTTTATTGTTTTAGTACGCTTTAATTCATCAGGATTGATGGGCTTGTGTCATGTGACTACGGAAGATCATGCACTCCCCTTAATATTGCTTTCCCATTAATTAAAGTTTATATGTTGATGTCTTTGGTGACTTTTATTAGTGCATTGATAACCTCTGTGTCTAGCTGAGTCTTGCTTGGGTCGCCATGCCCCTTCCTCGCCTATTTATTCTAGCATCTCTAGAAAAGTAGGATAGACATAAGTAATCATTAAGGGTTTACTCGCCGATAAGATTAGAGCCAACGAGAAAGGTTTAATTATATACACTTCATATAAAACTAGCAATAAAACAAGTGACAAGCTATTTAATTATCAGGACAGGTCTTCTTATTGTCTCGAGTATCTATCTGTGTACGTGTGTGCTAATCGCTGATTCATGCTCATTAGTTTAGTTTTATATTTAATTATAACCAAACTGTGCCAGTCTCTCAGGCTGAACCCCCTTGCGTTAGATTAGGTTGTATAATTAACTTAGGATATTAAAATACTGATTAGAATAACTAGATAATATGTTCCACTCTTAGTGATCGACACTCTGCTTACCATTACATTCATACTGACCGGGTACACTGCTCGTTAAGTGTGTGTGTTATTGATAAGTCGGCTTAATATAAATTTAAAACTTGAGTAGGCATTAATACTGCTAAACCGCAACGACACATCACGCGCATTAGATTCACTCAACCTTTGTGTTGACTTTTTAGCATGTTTTATCTCAGGTAATTAGAAGCATGATTTGGCACGGAGTGGCTGTGGACTTTCTTCTTATAAAAAGAGTGTCCATTTTGTTATCATTCAACAAATAATGTATCTTTTATAACATATTTCGAAACTTCCCGCTCGGACCTCTATTATGTAACTCTGATTTAAATAAATGAATGATAACGACTTTATTTAAAACGTCTCTTTTTGATTCGTTTTCTATTTTCATAACTGTGAAACTTGAAGTAATACCCCAACTTATATCCCAATGCGTATATCGAAAATGGGGGTGTTACAGTTGAGGAGTGGGACCTTAGAGCTGTTTTCACTGATATTGATAGACGTCAGCATGACCATAGTCTTCAGGAGTTGCGAGCTGTGATACATGCCATGTAGTGGCAGGCATGCTGGGACAGGATGAAGAGATTCCATTTTCATGATAACGTTGATGTCTTGGCTACATATGGAGGAGACCGTTAGTGAGAGATTAGTGATCATCTTTTTTATGGTAGTTTAGTATCAGAGTAGTAGTTTACCTTGTACTTACTAAACTGAATTGTCTCAGTTAGTAGATTTTATCAAAAACTTGTAGTCGTTTTCCATATCTTGTAAGACTTATAACAAGTACTGAATCTATGATGTATTTTGGTGATGTACTATTTATGACGTTGATTGCGTACTATATTATGATGTTATCATGGTGTCGTTTATTTCGTGATGTAATTATGTTACGTTAGTCAAATACTTACTATGTTGTATACTGGTAATAATTGATAGAATTATGCCGCCTAGGAAGATGACACCAGCTGCGATTGAGAAGTTAGTGGAAGATAGCATTGCCGCAACGCTTGCGGGGAGCGCAGAGAATGGCAATCAGAATTATGGAAATGTGGGGGTGCGCGCTGCCAATGAGAATCGTTTCTGTACTTATAAGGACTTTATAAATTGTAAGCCTATCACTTTCAAGGGAAACGAATGAGCTGTTCGTTAGACTCAGTGGTTTGAGAAGATGGAGTCCGTGTTTCTACGAAGTAACTGTTCTGAGGATTGCAAGGTGAAGTATGCATTAGGTACTGTTGGGTCCGTCAGTACCAAAGCGTCCTGAAAACAGGATTTGAATACAAATTAGCTGTAACACCCCAACCCGATAAGGGTAGAAGTATTACGTTATGGTGACATATCAAAGCAAACACAAGCATAAGACTTAAATAATACAAATGAAATTCAAAGGTTACAAAGGGAAAATCTAAAATACAAGGTTACAAATGAGAACAACAATGAATACTAAGTCTGAAGTGTAAACACTTCTAGTTATCTCTAATCCAAAATAGCTATCAAAGTATAGTCTTCTAAGTCCAAGGTACTCTCCACTCATAACCCAACTTCCAACTAAAACCTGCCGCATGGAAAGAAAATGCGGCTGAGCTTAAAAAGCCCAGTGAACAGATATATATAAATGGAGCAAAAGATAAGGGACAAGAATATAATATTGTGCATTGGGGAAGACATAAGGCATAAACGAATGAATATCAAAGTATAATGGAAAACCAGTAATCAAACTCGAGCCCAAACAAATCATATCATATCATAGTAACCATCAGTAACCATTGTATTCGGAGGGGTGACCTCGGAATACCAAAGGTAAAAGGAGGGGAGTCCTTAGTAACCATTGGAGTAGCTAGCTCCCGAAATGTGAAGACGTGGATTGCACCCAACATCAGACACCATATAATCATAGCATAACATATACATAACAAATCTAGGATACATCCATACGCCCCTGCATAAATCATAGTGGCCATAACTAGTATAAAATGCGCATATCATAATAGTGTCATGCCATTGGTGCATCAATGACACGACCATGGAACCCCCATGACTAGGAAAATATAATGGCTCGGGTATCAAACTGCAGGGTTCAAAAGTCATATCATATCAAAGGTTCATAAGTTCATAGCAAAGGTTCATCATTAAGGTTCAAGGCAAAGGATCAAGCAAAGGTTCATAATCAAAGGTTCACAATCTAAGGGAACATAGCAAAGGCATAGATCATATAAGAAAGCCATAATAAGAAGGCTCAGATTCATAGATATCATAATCAAACTAATATAAAAAAGATGGGTACGAATCATGAGAAACCTTAAGAGATAAGGTCAGAATATCTGTACCTTAGACCGCAATTGCAACATAACAGAAACATAAAGATTGGAATCAAACTCCTTCTTCAGCGAATCTACACGAATACATGATCGTCTTATTATTAATATCTTATTTAAATCAGATTACTTATTTTAGTCGAATTTTCATTTTTAGTAACTTTCCTTCTATAGCAGCTTTCCAAAAATAGTAAGTTTCCTCTTTAAGTAGTTTACCCATTTTAAGTAACTTTCTATTTTTAGCAGGTTTCCCGAATTAGTAAGTTTCAATAATTAGTAGGTTTCCATATTGAGAAGGTTTCCAGATTAAGAAACATTAGTCACTAATATCCAAGGTTATCATTTAATCAATTTAAGGTATCAAATGTGATTATATTAATATTTTAAGGTTCATAATGATAATTATATAAGTTTAGGGTTAATAACGTAGGTTTCACAAGTTTTAGGTTTTATTATGCAAATACAACAAGTTTAGAGATTATAGTGCAATTATTGTAAAGTTAGGGTATGAAATGTAAGTATCATAAAGTTACATGGTTTCACAAGTTAAGCCCTTTAGTTTAGAAAATGATAAGTTCAACCCGTAAGTTTAATAATACACAAATAACCCTTATTTAGCCTTTTAAACTTTTTATCAGCTTTTACCCATAAATAAGTCACCACTCTATGAATTTATGAACCACATCAGAACTCAAAAATAAAATCCACAAAAATTCACGCAGATACTTCAATGTCTTTAGAACCCAAATGAATTTTCCCAAAATTTATTAGTTAGTTTAACCCCAAACGAAAAATGCTCCAACTCAGACTACCCAGAAAACATATCTGCTGTAATACCCAGAAATTATCCACTTGAATGACCCACCCATACATCGGTAAAGTGGATTGATTTTCAGACCCTAAAATTCAGTTTCAACACTTAATCACACAAAAATAAAAAACACGACCAAACCAACTCGAAATCACTCCAAATCAATTGGAGAACTTTACTAAGACATAAAACTAAGTTTTCATGAAAAGAAACCGAATCAAACCACTTTATATCATGACAAAAACTTGTTCACAAAATCGGTATACGGGCTGTCCCAGTTTTAGAATTTCATCTAGACCACTATAATACATGTTTACGCACCCAAACACACACACGACCCTCATAACTCACACAACCTGTATTTTAATACCATTTTAACATGTTCTAAAAATCCCACGAAGATCATCTACACAAATTCCATCCAAACCCTAACCCTAATTCATTATTTCATGTGACAATGTTTATGATTTTATGTGAACTTGTTTACGATTTTATGTACCACTATTTGGCCAATTCATATAGCTTTCATGGTGACAATTTTACACGTTATAGACAATATCAAAATGAAGGAAACAAAAATAAGATGATACGTGTTACCCTTGAAGATCAAATCGAAAGAACAAAATAATCAAGTAGCCGAGCACTCTACACCACTCGACCTGTCTCTCTCTCTCTCTCTCTCTCGGACCAAAATAAACCACAATCACCACTTGTAGCAACACGCGATCACACCCGCGTACGAACACCAACGAAATCCTTGCTTGCTTATGATCGAACAAGAAGAAAAATGGGGGAGGAAGGGGGCGGCCAAATGGTTTGTGTAAGGTTTAGGGTTTGATTTTTGTGTGTTTATTATTTTGAGAGGGAGATAAGACCGATTGGTGAGGATAAAAGGGGAAAGGGCCAGATTTTTGGGGAGGGGATTGGAGAAATTTTCACCTTTCCAAAATTAAAATATCTTATCTTATTTATTTAGATGATGTAGTGTAGGTCGGGTACAGAAAATAAATCACTACTAGAAATAGGTCTATCCTTGACTCTTTTTTTATAACCCACGCTTCAAGATGACTCGCAAAAATGTGAGTCATAAAAAAACTGTCATAACTTATGAAATCTGAAGGCTAGATGACACGCATATTTCAAATTTTGAAACCCCGCCCACTTTTCACCAAAAAAATTGAAACTAATATCCCTCAATTTTTTTAGTAGGCCACCATATATCCTGCATAGCTAAAAAAAGGCCAGTCAAAACCCTCTCACAACTCTTCTTCTTCAATTATAGCCTCGGCCGGAAAAAAATACACCAACAAACCCACAATCGATCTCCCTTCTTCATATTTTTGAAACCCTCTCATCCATCTTACCCTCTTCTCGGTCTTTCGACAGAAAACCCACCAAAAACCCCCTCGATAAAGTTCGCCGATTCCGATCTTCTCGGTGAGTTTCCAGGCTCTTTAATTTTTAATTTTTTTTGTTTATATATATATATATATATATATATATATATATATATATATATATATATATATATATATATATATATATATATATATATATATATATATATTTGTTAAGATCTGTGATTATATGATTTTGATTTAATTGAAATTAGATATAGATCTGATTAATTAAAAGTATTAATTTTGTTTGGAATTATTATAGAATCAAAAATGGAACCCATGGATATTTGTTGGTAAAGCTAAAGAGGATGCCTCCTTACCCAAAGGTTTGTATGTATAATTTCTTGTATCTATATCTATATATATACGTATATATATTTATTTATTTATTTATTTATATTGTATGGATATTAGACCTATTTTGTGTGTGTTTTTGCTTCTTTTTTTTTTAATATAATTATTTTTTTTGGATAATTTACATGATGTATAGATGTTTAAATGGATTAATTTTATGCTTTGCTTCTTTCTGGCTCTGTTTGAAGTGTCCTGTTGATAATTAAGTTTATGCGCAACTGCAGCTAAGTTGATGTGTAATATGCTGCAACTTTTCATCGATTGTTTGGTTATGGAATTTCCATAGCTTATGCTGCTGTTGTTGATATTAATGAACGTAAGTTGTTAATCGTGGTAAGCCATTTAATATGGTTGTTAAGGTTGATTCTTGTATTAACTATTATTCGCTTGATGTTCATGCTGCTTTATTCGGCTGAAATTTTTGTCAATTATTGATGCCTTGCCTCACCTTGTTGCATGGACAACAACCCCATGGACGCTCCCAAGTAATCTTGCACTTTTGTGACCATGTATTGGAGTATTTTGTCTATTTTGCAATTGTGATCATGTAATGCATCTGGTATCATCGTGTTCTTCGAAATCGTTACATGCTAGTATTTCCTTTAATTATGGCTTTACTGATGAAACTTGCTTAAACCTGCTAAACTGATCCTGGCTTTACCAGTGTTTGTAACTATCCCACTTCATTGTAGAAATAACCTCATATTTGACTGTTCTTTTTCATTTCCAGGATTCAACCATAGCCTTGAAAACGATGACTAATGAATTGACTAATCTTTGTACAGAATAGTCCTGCTACAGCCTATATCGCGTAACAACTGCAGATGCTATAATGGCGAATGTTCCACCTTTTCAACCGTTAGGGTATCCTCAGGGGATGTATGATTATGCATATCAAAATGTGGGTGAAGTTTCAGCAAGGCCACCTGAGAAAGAAGTAACCACACTATTGATACGTCGTCTTCCTGAGGCTATTCCTCATGATACTCTCACTCGGCTCTTTTCTCATTATGGCACTTCTTGTGTTCGTCCATGTACCACTGGAAGGTAATAAGCAAGTATGATTCACATCAATACTTGTCTGCATTTCAGGTCTACTTAATTTAATTACTTAGTCAACCCACATTTTTTTGTACTTTATTGCAAACTGTTGGTGCTCTCAATGTGGTTAAGTAACCTTTGGTCAAGTTTGTTCACAAACTTAAAAAGTAATGGTGTGCATTTTATTTTTGAGAATATTGATTGTTGTTTTGAGGTTTAACGTCAGTTATGGTAATGTTACTATGCTTTAGTTTAAGTAGTCATAAGTAATAGATTCAATGAAATCTTGGTTAAGCACAGGACTGATTTGAGTAACCTGTTGAGCTTGTTATCGGTCTAATTAGTTGGTTGACAATTTGTTTGCATGTCTTTAAATTACAGTCTGAAGGCAATTGATGTTTGTGATTTAAAACTAATTCTGTTTACGTGGCCCTGTTTGATTAGAAAGTTGGATAACTGGTGTTAGAGGTACATACTCAGATTGTTTTGTGGTCAAGTAGCCATTTTAGAGCATAGTGTCATTATTCAAAATACCCTTAGATGATTATGATGGTCCGTTTGATGATGTTTTGACTAAATGATTAATCTGCCTTGATTCAATTTGGTTCACTGATATAGATAAGAGTACATGTAAATGATAATTTATATTCTCAGAAATGCAGCAGGATGATATAGTAAGCTTGTGCATCATTGATAAAAGATAATGACTTTTTCCTGCTGACTTGTAGATGGAATAAAAGCAAGTTCAAAAGTACTCGCCTCTTCTTGAGAGCCCGTTAGTGTCAGAGAACAATGTATCCACTGCAAAATTCAAAACAATTCTGGATATTTGGAGGTCCTCAGCAGAAAAGTTTGGTGATCGGATTGCATTGGTGGATCCACATCATGACCCTCCTACTAATATGACCTACAAGCAGGTCTTCTTCTCTTTTCCACTTCTTTTTCCATCTTTTTCGTTTTTGATATTCCAATATTAACTGTTGGCCTGCAGAAGAAGATATATAACCTTTAGTCTTTATTTTGATATTTGCAGGTGGAGCAGGACGTTTTGGATTTTTCCGAAGGTTTACGAGTTATTGGAATCAAGCAAACTGAAAAGATAGCACTGTTTGCTGACAACTCGTGTCGTTGGCTTATCGCTGATGATGAAGCGAAAAGTGTACCGCTTTTAGGGGGTCATTTAAGCCCTAAATCGTATTTATTTGATCAAATATTGCCCTAAATCGTTCCTTTTGTCATTTTAGGTACTTTGGAGAAGAAATCTGGAAAAGGAAGCATTTTGGACGTTTTTGGAGCATAAAAGTGAAGAAAACGGCAAAGTCTCAAAAATATGCTAGAAAGTACCTTTGACGGCGTCAGGGATTGTTCCAGACGGCGTCAAGGCTTGGCAAAAGAAAAAGGTGGATATGAAAATTACACATGATAAGCCAGTGAGATTTGCATTGGAATTCTGACGGCGTCACCCTTTGAAGTGATCAAGGCCATCACGGTTTAACATAAAGAGGGACGGCGTCAAGCCCATTTCTGACGGCGTCAAGCCTTGATAAGCCAGAGCAGATTTTGGAGAGCTAAAGAGGGACGGCGTCAAGAAGGCCATCCGGGAACCCTAAACGCGGCGAGGTAACGGCGTCACACTCCATAACGTGACGCCGTCAGATCTGAAACTCTATATATAGTTTTGCAATTTTTAGTCATTAGTGTGGAACTTTGTGTGTAACCTTTTGGGAGGAAACCCTAACACGATTTTAGCAGCTTTTTTAAGGGTTTTATACCCTTGGATCTTCCATGTTACATTGAAGATAAGTTATCAATTAATCATTCAATATGTCTATGTGTTGTTTGATTCTATCTTGTTCTTGTCTTTTGTTTAACATGCTAGGCTAGGTTTTCTTTGTGTTTGCTTAGATCTAATGAAACCTAACTATTGATTATTGGTTATTAGTGTGTTATTGATTGTATTGGATGATTGTTTATCGATGTTAGGCTTAAGAAAACTGGCTAACTTCCTATACGGTAACTTGCTTGAACGTCTTAAGAAACATGAACCAATGCGTACTAAGGTTTTTATGGTTGTATTTAATGCATGAGCGAATTCTAGTGATCCCATGTTAGGAGCTTCTTAGCCGGCTCGACATAGGAGTGAAGTAGGAGCTTGTAGAGTTGGGGAAGTACGTACGCCACCCCACGATTGGTATTAAGGAATACACCCGTCATCCACGCAATTAATACACACTAATCAACCGGTAAAAGATAGTTAGGGAGTAAGGAAATCTAAGTAAACACATTTCTCTCTATATAAGTTCCACCACAACTTTTCATTTTCAGTTATTTTATTTTATTTGCATTTGTAGTTATTTGGGTTAGTTGACTAGCAACTAATTCTGCTCACTCCTTCAAACCCGAGATTTTACTAGCTTTTATAAAAAATATAAAAAATACAAAAAGAATCTTCTCTCACCCTTAGACCTAATTAGAGTAGTTTTTCATACCTAACGAACACTATTCCCTATGGAGAACGATCAATCCCCCGTACTTACCACTACACTATACTACATCGGTCAGGTACACTGCCTGGTGGGGTTGTAAGCCTCTTGAGATCCCTTGAGAGGTAAAACCTGTTGTAAGGTCGCAAAACCACGCATCAAGTTTTTGGCGCCGCTGCCGGGGAGTAGTTATTGCTTAGGTTGAAATTTTATTTTTATTAGGTCTACTCACAAGATTCCTATCAAGTGAGATTTTTTCTTTTTATTTTGTAGCTTTCTCGTAGTCTATCTTTTCTTTGTGATTTTGTTTGTAATTTGCTTCAAATGGACTTTTCACTTAGACTTCTAAGATTGCAAGTTATGGTTGAGTGGCTAGAACACCAAGGAGTTCAAAATACCTCATTTAGAGACACCTATGAATCATATGAGCCTTCACCTAGGATAGATTCTTATGAACAACCTCCATGTTTAGGATCTCATCTTAGTGAGGCCAATAGGAAAAGCGACCTAGTTTGCCAAGGAATTGTGGATAGAGCCGAAGCAATAAACCATAAGTTGGATGAAGCGCTAGGTTTGTTATCATCACTACCTAAGAAAACAATTGATGAGGATATAGGTGATCTTGACACGTGGAATGATGAGGTAAACACCATAAGCCCACAAAATACTCAACCATCATTTGAGGCACCCACACCGCCTGTGACTTACTCGGAAGAAGTAGAAGAGACTTTAGGAATCCCGATGGAGGTAGAACCCTTGGACCAAGCACAATTAGAGGATATAGGTTTGGACACTTTTAGTGATGACCTTACTCTTAGTTCTAGGGAATTTCCTAGTGTTGATGAGCCGGAACCTCAACCGTTACACAACTTTTCATCCTTAGATTTACATCTAGGAGACAAAAGAGGAACCGACCCACCTATAAACCAATATTATCCGGGTAGTTTTAGGATGAAGGAAGCCATTCACTCACCCCCTTCACCTCACGTGGCATATTTCCACCCTAAGGGTGTGTATCGCTACTTCCACCCGCACTTAATCCTAGGTGTAGGGAAAACCTCCCCTATTTCCGTTAAATAAGGGTAGAGTCAGGCTCGTGACTCGAACAAAAACAAGCGCTTCTTGGGAGGCAACCCAAGCTTTATTTGTTTGTTTGTTTGTTTGATTTTATTTGTTTCCGTATGCAAGTTTAATTGTTATTGTTTGTGCTCATGTTTCAAAGTAAATTGTGAAAATGCTTTATTTTGTTTTTAACTTCGTCTTAACTACATATAAAGGTATTTTGCAAAAGATAAGTGTAAGGGAATCCAAATTTGTTTACAAGAACAAGATTTAACATGAATCACAACAATATTAAATGAGCATGCATACTAGTAATTGTTAGAGTCAAATGCTTGTATCGAGTCATAATGAATATTTTGCAGGATTTCCAGGAAGTGAGGCATAAGTTTTTCCAGAAATTTTCCGGAAACTAACCATAAAATTTCTGCAGGTCACTTCTGACGGCGTCAAGGTTAACACCTGGCGGCGTCAAGTGTAAAATTCTGGAAATTTTGCAAGTTTTGTTTTTCTACCGGAGTCATAAAGTTTTGTTAAATCTTTAGTTTTATAAACTCCAGGAAATCTGCAAATATTCATTCTACAAGCATTATATCTTTAATCGTTTTGTTTTTATTTCTAAGTCTGGAATTACATCTAGTTGTGAGTTTTCTTTGTTCAGGTTGATGCTTTGGGTTTTTTGTGTTTGTTTTCTCAGGTTTAACAGGTTTATATTGGACAAGAAAATGATTTATATTTCGGAAGGGAAGCTTTCAACGTTCATTTTCTTGGAGGAGGATTTAACCATGTTACCGGATTATCCACATCGAACGAATCAGGGGAGTATTTGTTTTCATTCTTTTACCTTATTTACTTTTAAATCCTTTGAATGAACATTGGGGACAATGTTCAGCTTAAGTGTAAGGGGAGGGTAAATGATGATACCTTAGAGAATACAATTGCACTTGATTTTTGTTTGTTTGATGGTAGATGTGTAATAAAACTGAGATAAATACTTGTTAGGGCAATTTTAGTGCCAAATTTAAAATTTTTTACAACATTTAGGAGTGAAACTTTGGTCTTAATGAGCGTCTCATGGATAGGAAGTTATATGACTAGCACAAAACCGTACCACTAAAAAATTTTTCCACCCCAAATATGTGAGGTTCGCCCCTAGAATTGGTAGGAAAAGCATTTATGCTATGATGTGTGTACCGGTAGCACTTAGATTCTAGAACTTGCGTTAGGACCATTCCGAGGCCACAAGTGAGACTACATTCGTCTAGTTAGATTTACTACATGATAAGAGGCATTAGGATTAACCCATTGTTTTACACCTGTGTTTTTGTTATAATTACATTGGCTACATTAGTCAAGTAATTCTCCCACACCCTTTGCGTTGTACTCATTTTTAGTACACGATACCCCTAGTACACCCCTCAGAGCCTATCTTTTCGTTTCGACCTTTAAGTATTTTACTTAAAGGAAGAATTTGTTACACCCCACTTAAATGTACACCCAAATCGCCTTAGCCCACCTTGTATGCACTCATCTTTAGTGCATTATTGTGACAACATTTGTTTAAACCCCAAGTTAATTATCTAATTGATTACATGGTTGCTAAGTCGAGTCATATCCTTGTACATATTGTTTTGGGACGATTGGGACTCATGGGTAAAGTACTAGTGTAATGGAGTAATGGGGAAGAACAACATTATTACCCCCATTTGTGCTAAATATTTCAAAAGTACTCCAAGTTTTTCGATTATCTTAATTCGAGTCATTAGAATAGTTATTTGTAAAGTTATGTAAAAGTTCAAGTGTAAGGGGAATGCAACGCCCCTATGATGTATTATTTTGGATGGTAGGGCAAGAGTGTATGCAAAAAAAAAAAAAAAAAAAAAAAAATCAAGAAAAATACAAAAAAATGAGAAAAAGAAAAGTAGAAAAAACATACGGACTACCATCCCGTTTCATTTTATGATTATTTTATGTTTTTGTTATTTTGTTTTTAGCTTAAGATTGAGTCTAGTCTTGGCTTAGCAACGCCATATTGTACATGTAATTAATCAAGATCTTTAACTCGCCACCAGTAAAATATCCCTTATCCAACAAATGCGTGTTTATCATATCCCTACACCTAACGTTATAACCCATGTAAAAGCCCTCTTTGATAGTTTATCTTAGGTGCTTACGC